>VYXB01006306.1:251374-280464 GCA_013397135.1 Pachyramphus minor
TGGGTGCCAGGTCCAAACCATCACAAAACTACCTGTCTATTTTTAACCAGTACTACTAAGCACTGAACTGTTGACAACATGGAACTGTTGGAAATCTGAGATCTCAATCCTTGATGGTTATGGCTTAACTAGAATTTAGCATTATGTTACCCAAAAATGAAGCTTTATACTCTGGGCAGACCCTGCTTCTTGTAGCCTGGACAGAAGGGACAGATATTTTATTGATATGCCTTCAAATAAGCAAAATCAGAAGGAAAAAACCCCACAGCTGCTGGAACTTTTCTTTGTATTAGACAGTTTTTGGTAAGACTTTCATGAATATTAATATGCCTCTATGCCAACCTGCACGAAAGACCCAGACAAAGGACGTTCACTCTTTACTGGGCTGATGGTACAGTAAGTAGCTTGCTATATATATGGTGGTAGCCATCTAGCCTTTACATAGTCAATTTTAAGGGAAAAGAGTCCTCATCCTCTTCTCTCTAGTGCAGCCTGGACCTGGCTGGATCATATATGGCCTATAACATTTTTCTGCAAGATAAGTAGCTTTAGAAATGTTTTGCAACCTACTCGTTATGGTAGCTTTTTTTCAGGAGTCTGCCAAAGCACTGTGAGACAGTACACTCTGCATGTAGTTAAGGTTCATGGTAGGAGCTGCGATGCTGGTGAAGGTGTCAATGGTGCTTTCCTTAGATGTGATGTTAGGATTGTTTTTTCCCCCACACATGACTTTATTTATCAGCATTGAGTATCACCTACAATTTTATCAGCAGCTACTCATGGTTGCAAAATCCATTTGCAATTTGTCATATTGAGCTTGAATACCTCAGGCACATCAGCAAATGTTTTATATTAGTAGATGGATAATTTATGAGCATGTTGAACAGTTGCGAAACCAACATGTGCTCCCTCTACAGCAGCAAAAACTTTACATCAGTATTTCTTCTTTAACCGTTAGATACTTTTCCCATGCCCTCTATCTCATGCTCAATTTTTTTCTCACTTGAGACATCATTGTCTTCAGACAGATTGTTAATAGTACAGTTGGGGCCAAAACTGAAAACTGTGGAATGGTATTGCATTGACTTGTAATTAGGCATGGAGTTCTCCCAAGGGAAGTGCTATGCAGTGAATGATATGTCTCCCTATATTTATTTCTTCATTTATGCAAAGTAGTGTTCGCTTTGGATGAGTCATTCTCCTTCACCTTCTCAGCTGCAATTTTTATGAAGAGTTTCTTAACATCTGTGTAGGTTTAGCATTTATTTGATTAATTGTACACAACTTTCAAACCATAATGACTGGTAGGGAAAGAATAGACTACCTGTTGGGAGTCTGATGGGGGAATTTCAACCTGTGTTGAAACGTACTTCCCCAATTGCATGATTACTCTGAAACTGCACCACAAAATTCTCCATGCAATAGCCAGGACACTTAGTTATCTGCTAGTTTGTTTTTCCATTAATTTGTTTATTCATTCCTTGGCATCCTTGATATATCTCTTTGACTTTCAAGACAGATCATTTGGAAAACTTTCTGGACAACATTTTTCAAAGCCCAGAAGAACTCCTCTGCAGCAACTTAGCTTCTCTCTCTTTTCTGTTAAAAAGGACAAAGAGAAGAAGAAATGGAGGCCTTCCTTCTCTTACTGCATGGAACTCTAATGGCAACAGTATAATGGTTCGGATGTTATTTTATCCAGTAGTTTATGCAGTAGGAGGGGAAGCCAGGTGACTGCTAATGCCATTTGTGTATGAGCTCTGATACTTGCTTTTTGTATGGCCCAGTCTCCATAATTTGGAAATTGCACAAATCACCTTCTGGGTCTGAAAGAAAAGAGGAGGGGGAAGAGGAACTCCTATCGACTTGTGCACTAATAAATGTAAAGCAGAAGGTTGAGGCACAGTGAGGAAAACAAGGAAGGCTGGAAACTCCCTCTGGGGACTGGTGAGGCTGAATATAATGCAAACTTGTGATGACCAACACCCTGACATTGCTGTGACTCTGAGATGCCTTTGTTTGGAATCTCAGTAATTCATGAAGTGAGATTCCTTAGTCAGAGCCCAAGAACTGTCCCTGGAGCACATGGCTGTGCTATGATACCTGCCAAGGCAGCACTGCAGCTTTGGTGGCAGTCAGGCTGGGGCAGGTGGGGAGTGTGACATTATGACCATCTGTGCTGAAAATAGATTTTAAAGCTTGGTGTCTTCAAAGGTTGTAGACCAAGAGAACCAACTATGTGCCAGGGAAACACCTCTGAAGCATTTATTTGGAAAAGATAATATATAATAGGTACATGAAATGCTCTACCTTCCTGTTCTAACATGCATTTCATAAAGCAAACATATACACATGCAATGTCAATTAACAGATGATGTACAGCAGGCTCAGGTGAAGTTTTTTGGCTGCTGCTCATTCCAGAGGAGAGCTGTTCATCCTGAGGTGGAGGGATTACTCTGGGAGTAACTTCCCTGCTGCTTCACAGGAAAAGGAATGTGAGTTCATAAAAGCAAATGAAAGCCAATTACAGATGAATCCATTATATTGTGTAGCTTCATGATATTTGTTCCTGAGAATTATTTTCTTCATGAAAAGCAGTGCTGACTTTTCCATGATGGCTGCAGGGCTTGGTGGCACTTTCCAGAGATATGGCTCTTCTGATTTCCCTAGAGTTACTTCACATATAGCTTTCAGAGGTAAAAATGGGCACAGGGCCATAAAAGTTTTTTCAAAGTTTGAAATCCACAGCTCCCTATTTTTTTTTTTTCTGACAAGGTATCTAAGTAACTTTTTCAGATCCCTTTTTTTCTCAACTGTCTTCAGACACTCACTTCCTACCCACCTCCATCTACCCTCTGTAGTTTCCTTTTCCTGATGCTTCTGTTTCAGCTCCAGAGTTCCTAAAATATTCTTCCAAGCTGAACATGTAACCACAGTCAAAATGGAAAGAACTGCCATTTTTACCTCACAGATCTCTAACTTTTAATTTCTGACTAACTTTTTGTGTATTAATGTGACAACATCAGACCTTGCGGGATGTCCTTCCACTTTGCAAAGGCAGGAATGGGAAGTGAATGCAAGTTTCAAATGCTTTTTTTTTTCCTATAAAAATCTCAATTCCAATTAGATGCAAGGGGAACAAAAGGAGAAGTTTAAAATGATATATAACAAAGAGGAATGTGCTTAAGAGGAGTGTGCAACCCATGACTAATGTGGTACCATTTGAAACAAAATACAAAGGATATATATGCTGTCAAATTATCCCTTCTTATGAGGTAATGATGAGCTATGAATTGCAGAGACAAGTCTTCAGGGATCGCACATGCACATAATAAGGGGTAGTTTCTAAGGAGAGAGAATTGTTTGATCCTGACTCCTCTGAGAGAACAGGATTGTAGTGATCAATCCATCCTGCATTTCTGTAGGCCTAGCCTTGACATAACTGGGCACAGACAGTGTTAAAATGCTGAATCATGCTGATAACAGGCTTTCGGGGCTGAAACAAAGAGAAACGGGTGCCAAAATAAGGGAGGAGTCCCAGAAGTAAACAGTGTTCTCACACTGCGTGGACACCTGTAGTAATCCAATTAAAAGTGTTTTAGTAATGCATGCTTAGCTCGTAGCATGTATCCAGTAGTCTAAGAGAGATCACACGACAGGGTGTATTGGAAGTGTATAAAAGAGCAGCTTATGTAAATAAAGTGGAGCATTTGCTGATCAAATTGGTCATCTGCAGATCTGTTCTGAACCCCTCCGTCGTAGGATCATAATTAGAATTGTTACTTACTAGTTTGTAATAATACTTCTCCCACTATTGCACAATATATCTTTATCTCTTAATAGCATCCTTAGATCCAGCCATGCAGACCAAAGATTGACTTCCATCTCTGCATCTTTTCTAACCCTTTTTTTCTCTTAGTTTTCATTTAGAAAAAATGAAAAAATAACACATAGACATAATATAGTTCTATTGCATCATGATGACACACTCTCTTTCCCACTTTATTTTGCCAGAGATATTAAAATGTTTATTTTGCCCTACATATTCCTAGTGCTGAGAAAATTGCTTCAGAAGTAGTTTTGGTATTTTCTGCTTACCAGTTACCTCTTTTACTTTAATAATTTTTTCCATTTTACTTCAGTCATTTGCATCCTCCAACTGTTTATGTGGAAAAGACATAATCTGTCATTGTGTAGGAAAAGGGGCATAGTGTTAGTATTGTCTTTCAGGTGAGATTTACTGTATTCAAAGTTGTCTTTCAGAATTGCTTCACTATCAAGCAGGAACCTAAAAGCTGAAATCAGTCATCCTTTTTAATCTCTTTCACTATCTCTTTCCTCGTTTGTTGTTTTTTTTNCTCCCTGAAAATTGTCCCAGTCCTTAAACTGTGTTGTTTTCAGGCTGAATTCGTGGACTGATTTTTGATTGAATCTTCACCATAAATGAAAACCATTTCAAAGTAAATTCTCATTCCAGAATTTTATTTTTGTCTTTAGCCAATTGCACAAGAGGGTGCTTCAGGGTGAATTCCAGGTGCTCCTTGAAGGAAGTAATATGAGCAACAAAATTATGTCAGACAATTCAGAGGGAAAATTCATAGAATCAATGCCTGTGCCATGGTGGCTGTGCCACTGCAGGGAACAGCTGATTGCTGTGTCCAGGTATTTAGGTTATTTCCTTGGCTCCGGCAGCTGCACATTATATAGGGGAGCTGAGCCTTGGTGCAGAAATGACAATAACCAAGGTTATCATCTCACACAACCCATTATAAAACTGGTTATCCTTTCCAGTTACAACACAGCCTTTTTTCATTTTCAGAGGAAAGTAACTCAGGGAAGGTAAACCAGATAATTCTAAAAGTACAACCTGTTCCCAGTTTCCTATAAGGTAAATAGAGAAATAATCTGTTTAAATTCAATGTTGGGAATTTCCACTTGAGAAGCATTTCTGAAAACTGGTGCAATAATAATGAATGATGAATCCTGTGAAGAATAGCAACAGGAACAACAGTTTCCAGTAAGGCTGTCACGATAAGACTGAGCTAGTCAGTGCTGGGAACCCCTGACAGAACTACAGAGCAACACTGAGTGACAAAGCGAGAAACTACTGCAATGCAGCAAATGCCTTTATTGTCAATCAGCTTTCATGTGGGTGTGCGAGGAAGTGTGACTTCCTCTTTTTTGCCTGGTTATGGGTTATTTCAGATGAGAAAACCCCTTGGAATTTGCATAGATAACACCAAGCAAACTCTGGCCTTCGCAGGCTGGGATCTTTTTGGGCTCTCTTGAGTGACTGCACTGCTCAGGTTGTGCTCCTTTGAATGATCTTAAGTGCTTTGTTGTAGAACTGGACTAAAATCACTGCTTCTGTGGGGGACACAGGTCAGTTGGGAAGGTCTCAGGCACTGTTTTTTTGCCATGTTAACCAATGACGGTCGCAACCAGTTAGCAGCTGGCAAGGTTAATGACATTAAATTAAAAAAACCCCAAACATTAAAGATCTCTACAGCTTTTAGTTTTCTTAATGCCATCCCATGAAGGGAGCAAGACAAGGAACTTCTGCAGGAGAACAAGGATATGGTCCATGAATTCTCTGGATATTTGGGACATTTGTAAGGAGAGAAGGAGGCTTTAAGGGTAGTATCATCTAGCCTGTATTTTGCTGTTGGAAACTACTGCCCCTTCCAGTTCTCTGCTTTCTGCAGAAGGTGGGCTTCTGCAGAAGGTGGAAGGCTTTGCAGTGTTCCAGCTGGTGGCTACCCACTTGCATTTTATACTGGTGGGATTCTAAAATAGAAATTTGGAGTTTGCCAGGGGATCACACATGGAATTCCTTCTCTTAAGCTGCAGCAGTCAGGAGATACTGTAATACTTTCATTTTCCACAGAACTCTAGGGGTCTCAGAGATCTGGGCACCTGAGGACACTAATGATGAACACACTCCAAGCTGTGTGGTTTATCATCACTGTTCTCCACTTTGTTTTGAGGGAATGAACAAGCATTTTCACTTTTAATGAGGCATATTAAGTATGAGCAAGTTGAGAGAACGATCAATCACAGACTGGATATGCTCTGTTTGCTGTAGACATTTGCTCTTTTGCAGGCTAGCTCCTGTCAGATTTTTGGGTGATGACACAACGATCTGAATTATGGAAATACTCAGCAGGAATTTATTGCTGATATGCAGTAAGCCACAGGAATGTAAGCAAATCAAAGGTGATAAGAAATGTCTACTTCCTCTTTTGGGTGAACTTCTCAGCTTTCACGTGTAGGGTGAATTAATTATGCAGTTGTAGGCATTAAAATGTTGTTCCTTGGCTAATGTACTGACTAATGACTTTTTGGGAAAATAATTACCTCTGACTAAATCAAGTCTTATTAGATCTACCTGAAATATCAGTGACAAATTTATACTAAACAGGAAAGGACAGTAATTTATTTCCAGCTTTTGAATCATGATAGTGTTGATCACAGTTACAGCATACATTTCAAATCCAGTACAGAATAGGAAAATTGATTTTTTCCCTATCTAAAAACTCATTTGGGGTGTATTTTCTGGTAAATTTTTCTGGTTAAGAGTCCTTTAAATCAAAAAGATTTCCAGTAGGTATTTTCATAAACAACTGTGACCCTTAATGTAATTTGTTATACAGGGTTATGTAGGAATGAGTAAGTGTCTTGTGAGCTTCTTTGTCAAGCAGGGGCAAACACAGCTCAGCAGCAGCAGAAACTTTACAACTTCTGTGCAGATATAGGCAGTGAAAAGTCCTCAGGGGATTGTGAAATAAAAGTAGAGGATAAGGCCATATTTATACAAGTTATCAGGATCTTTAAGTTCTACATACAGCATGATGGTATTGTAATATAGATAGAAGTGCCGGTGAAGCACGTGGGATTATAGTTCAGGGACAGGCTTGGGAATTGAAGTGTGAGTATGACCTGTCTGTCACCCTGAGAACATTCTCTTTGGGCAACACCAGAAGCTGTCCAAATGTTTTTTAAGGGGTAGTCTCAGGCAGCCACTCATTTTTTTGGCACGTTGTATATACGTGCTCTGTTCCTCTCTCTCTTTCTCTAGCTAATTCCAGTAAGGAGCTGTCTCCTGCAGCTGGCATCTTCTCACAACATGACATGGTTATTTATAGAAATTCTTCCTTCACAGGAGCCTAATATATCCACTTCCTTGTTTACTTATACTCCTTTCCATTGCACAGACATGATTTAGTGGTAACATGGCAATGTTGGGTTAACAGTTGGATGTGATGATCTTACAGGTTTTTTCCGATCTTGAATCTATGATTCTATGAAAGATGGTCAATTTTTGCCACCTGACAAGACCAAAAAACAGTAGTTTTTTTTCTAATGTGGACTCAAGGGTGATAAAACTGAATTATAGACACAAAGTCTTGTGGGATCGCTATAATGTTTGCCTGTATGTAGATTATGGGGATGAAGGAGAAGTGAAGACAAGTGATTTGTCAACGTGCTTGTTGTCACCTAAACAATATAATGAACAAATATTACAACCTGTTTTTAACCATATGCCTTTCATATTTGGTTTCCTGCAGCTCATGGTTGTTCCCATGCTAGCAGAGCTACATCCAAAACAGTCTCTTTCCTTTCCTATGAGCTTTTTAAAAATGCCTAGATGCAATTCCTTTTCAGTAGTGCAGATGATCTGGTGGTCGTCCTCTTCACCACACCAACTGAAAAGGAGACCTCGAACTACAGACTGTAGCGACTGTGGCCAACACATGACCAGGGTGGTGGTGGGTGTCCCAGGGTGGGTTGGCTGCACAGCTCATCTTGGCTCTGCAGCCCTGTAGCTCTGTACCTGGCAGTCATGGCTTTGCAGACAAGCACCATGGACCTGTCAGCAGGTGAGGGATTTGCAGTGAAGGACTATGCTTGGGACTAGGCATTGAAACAGCTGATAATAGGTGGGAGGCACTGCCTGTTGTGCTGAGTGGAGCTGGTGGTAGGAGGGCCCAGGATTAATAGTTTTTTTGGGTGATGCACTACTACACTGGGAATTTTGGAGGCAGTTTGCAGGTGCAGCTGTTGGTTATCGAAGTAGTCTGGGGAAACACAGATGTTCCTGGATATGAACATCTGCCTGTGCCTGGCTTGGCCCTGCCCCACCACCTCCCAACCCAGAAAACTGGGCTAGGTCCTGCTGTGCAAGAAAAAAAGGATTCTTCACCAGAAACATAGAATGGTTTGGGTTGGAAGGGACCTCATCTAGTTCCAACCCTGCTGCCATGGGCAAGGACACCTTTCACTAGACCAGGTTGCTCAGAGCTACCTCCAGCCTGGTCCTGAACACTTTCAGGGATGGAGTATCCACAACTTCTCTGGGCAACTGGTTCCAGAGCCTCACAGTAAGGAATTTTTTCCTAATATCTAATCTGAACCTACTCTCCTTCAGTTTGAAGCTATTCCCCCTTGTCCTATCACTATATGCTGTTGCAAGAAGTCCCTCCCCATCTTTCTTGTAGGCCCCTCCAGGTACTGGAAGGCTGCAATTAAGTCACCCTCTTTTCCAGGTGGAACTCTTCCAATTCTCCCAGCATTTCCTCATAGGATGGGTGCTCTCTCTAATCATCTTGGTGTCCCTCCTCTGAACTTGCTGCCAAATATTGATATCTCTCCTGTGCTCAGGATCCCAGACCTGCAGTATTCCAGGGGGGATCTCACCAGAGCAGAGTGGATGGACAGAATCACTTCCCTCAATCTGCTGGCCACACTGCTTTTGATGCAGCCCAGGATACTACTGGCTTTCTGGGCATACAATTGGCTTTAACTGACAGAAGATGCTATCACACAGTTGTGAAATGATTTCACATTTATTACTTTGTTTATTGCTATTGCTCTGAATCATAGATCTCTGTAAGCAGTCACCAGTCAGTCAGGCTAAGCTTTAAACATAAGAGTGTGAAAAAAAAAAAAGAATTGTCATTTCTCAGGGTGTTTCCCAGTAGATGAGAAACCCGTAACTATGAGATTTTGTACAGAATCTTAGTTACAGTAATTAGTGTTTCTACAAAGACAATGAAAATAACGTGCTCGCAGAGAGCTGGAGTTTGGCTGTGAAACCCAGTGCTTGTTAGATTTATTGGTTCATAAAAATTGCAGGGATAAAACCAGCCTTCTCTGTTTTTGTTTTGTTTTGTTTTGTTTTTTTGTTTGTTTGTGTTTTTTATAATATGAAATCTCTCAAAAAAACCCTAACACTATAAAAATGTGCTATAATTTGTGACATCTCTTAAGTTACCAAAAAAAAGACTGAATCAGGGCAAACCAGCTCAAATTTAAAAATATTGTCTGCATTGTTGCCAAAATACAAAATCATCTTGAGTGCCACAGATGATATTATAGCTCATGTGTGAAGACAGATTTTATGGTTCAGATAAGACCTTTTGAAAAAAAGACATTTATGAGTCTTTTATTAAAGGGGACTCTTCACTGGGTACCCCTGTAATAAAATCATATCTCCGCAAAACAGATGATAGTGTCACTTTGACTGTTACCATGCAATAGAGTGTTGTTTCAAAGCCTGGCCACAAACCACACACAAAAATTCTCCGTGTACAAAAATGCTATGGATCTGCAAATGTTTATGCTATGAGCTAGGCTTGGTTTGTCTAGATTACAATTCTCCAGTCCATGGGGAGTTCCCAAAACCCATACTGGTTGTATCAATGAAACAGTTGTAGTTTCACTCCATGGCTCTGATTTGTCTCTCTCGCCTATCTGCTTTAGCAAGGACAAAGCCCAGGCATAGTTCTGGGGACAGTTCAATCCAGGTTCTTTTTCCAAAAAGTAGTATGTACAGGACTACCCTGGCTTTTTCTCTCTTCTCCTCTACAGTCTTTCCGTAATATATCCGCACCTTTTGCGCTCCACTTCAGAGTGCCCTCCACTTTTGCTACAGTGTATCCCTGGGCTTGGAATACACACCCTACATTGCTGGCTGTTAGAACACCCTGCAAAACACCTCCTACCTTGTTTTAAACACTCTGAACTGAAAGCAGCAGACTGAATAGTAACAGTATCTTAGAACCACCAGGGTACCACTGAGGTATGAGGAGAGGTGCTCCGAATGGAGCTTTAGTAGTGTGGCCACGGGCCAGTCTGTGCTACTTAGAGACTTTTACTGAGCAGTAGTAAACTAAAAGCAAACTGCAAACAAGATAAATAGGGCCAAGGCATTGGCTTGAGAAACAGCATTTATAAGTTGTGCTGTTTGGTGCTTTGGTGCTTTGGCTCAGTTTTGCCACATGACTAACTAGCACTCCCTCAGAAGATGGCCAGGGATAACATGAGGCCAGGGGCTGGTTGCAATACATGGCATGTTGAAGACTATGCTGTGGAAAAGATCTATTTGTGCTGCTCTAGGCAAGGCAGGCTGTCCCATTCATTTGCACAATCAGAAAACATACCCCAGTCATGCAGCTTACTGATATAGACATGATCATCTTAATCAGCATTATGGTTTGTGCAGCAAATGTGAAAGGAAAACACTACAAAGCTGTTTAAAAATATAGTAAGTTCTTCTTCATTGTAATATCCTGCTGTAACTTTGTGACCTAATTGACTGAGTTCATTATGTTTTTAGTGCTGCTAAACAGAGCCCAGTTTCAACTCCAAGCAGTTTCAACATTTCAACATTGGTCTTATTACACATGAAGAAAAAACGTGAGCATTTGGTTCTCTAGAGAACACATGTTCCAATAAAAGTTTAATTAAAATTCTTGAAGTTTTCCTGATGTTTTTAGACCTAAATGAAATGTTATCATAGACCACAATCAAAAAAATCCAATTTGTTTTACTGAAGTGAGCCCAAATGATTCATTTTCAGGTCTTCACTTCCCATCATACGCCCAGCATAATGAAGTAGTATGATCATGCAGAGTGATCAAAAGAAAATGTGTATTCACAATGAAAAATGTAGGGATTGAGAACCTCTAATGTAGTAGCTGGGGCAAAAATTTTGCTGAGCATGGGTTTCATCTGATCAGGTGTAGACATCTACTGTTGAGCTGATTGTCTGCTCTCTTATTAGAGTCATTGGAAAGAAACAGGCACTGTTTGGAAAGTGAACAAGGTTCAGTTTCTGAATGTAACTTAACCACACAGACGGAGCTAATTATCTAATTCTAGGTAATTTTAATGAGTAGAAACAGGCCTTTTGGAGTGAAATCTTTTGCCAATATTAACTTCAGAGTGAGACAGAAAAGACCCAGAGGCATGCATTTCATATTTTCTCATAGCTGGGTAAATTTCTGTCAGGTATTTTACCGCCCATATTGCCCAAGAGACAGACATTCTCTGCAAAACTCCTCCAGCAGTGGAATCTGAAGCAGCCCAGAAAGAATGATCTCTGTAGCATATCTCAGGATAATCAGTGTCAGTAATGACAGACAATGACAATGAAGTGAAAAGCAGTATGAGCTTTTCTGAATGCCAGGGGGTAGCCAAGCTTTTGAACTCATGCATCTGGCATTGGATCACTCTGTGCTGCATTTATTAAAACAGTCTGGTGAAAAACTTAATCAGGCACATCTTTAAACACCAAAAGTGAACAGTCATAGATTCTGAACAACAAGGATTTTCTTTGTACTTGATGTAGGTTTGACTTGTTTGCAGGACTAACCAAAAAGAAATGTGAATGTTTCCATTCTGAAGAGGTCAGAGTTAGGAATGGCTTGCTGGTGTCTCCCGGAGAGTGGAGGAACTTCTGTAAGCTTGCTCTTAGCTCCTGACTCCTACAGCTCTTTTGAAAATTAGAGGGTAAACCTATGACTCCACCTAACCCAAACTTTTTGTACCCCATTCTGTTGTCACAGCACAGAGATGGGAGGGAAAGCATCCTGTCACCCCTCAGCCTAAAGCTAGATGGTGATAAGTGAAAATCCCTTCTCTACTAATCTTTGCTCTACCTTAATTGCCATCCGTAAAACCTTGAAAGGCAGAACTACACATCTTTATGAAGAGCTTTTTATGTCTGAAAGACATTATCTAATACTGTGTGACATATTGTAACTTTCCACCAACTACTGCCTGGAGATGTAAGAAGCATTGAAGCAGCCTGTTCCTAAATTTCATCATGCCGTGATAGCAGATCCTGACTACCTGGACATTTCTTAAAAATTCACTTTGTTGAAAGTGAATGGAGAATCTTTGCTAACCTAAAGAAATTCAGTTCTGTTTTTCCCCAGAGCTCACAAATCCCATAACAGGTATAGTGGCAAAAAATTATGTATCTCATGCTTTGACCTTTGGTTTATATACTTTGTCTGTCTTCATGGGTACTGTTATGGCCCTAGTGCAGGTGGAGGGTATTCCAAGCTTCAATGCTAATTTCCAGCCATTTAGGAACTCTCCAAAATGACGGTAGATTGAACAAAGAGCTCTTATAAGCTGGTCAGACTGGACTTAGTTGTGAATCTAAGAGTATTTCTGGCATTTTTAATGGTCCACTTTCTGTTGATTTTATGCTATTTACAGGTTTTTTTCATGTACAACAAAACAGAGCATCAGAGGTGTCTCAGCAGTGCCAGTGAAAAAAAGACATTTGAAACAGCAAATCTAAATCTCTGATGACATATAAATTTACAGAAGTCTCTGGATTGAACAGTTGGCAAAGTACTCCTGTACTTCACTATTCTCCTTCACTTCTGCATACTATGAGTTTGGCATTGCCCACACCAGAAAATCCCTCAGAGGGCTTCCCTTTTGAGGGATTTTCTCAAGGTAACTTCTGTTACAGTAGCTGGAGTTTTTCAGACTGCGCTGGCTTACTCTTATCTGCCTCGTTTTCCTCAGTAAGGGAACTGCTATGTTACATGCACAGGCTGTCCTTGGTGCCCCCATTGTGCCGCATGAACCCCCACAGAATGCATGCACACTATGTGTCATTATAGGCATGTTTAGATAGTTAAATATTCACACTGTTGTCTGTCACATACACACACCAAAGAGACTGCAAGGTCAGGTATGAGTGCCATGCATATGCCAAGAGGTCTTGCACAGTTCCACACACTCACAGCTAAAATGACTTCTCACTTCTAAACCTGCTTTCCTCTCACAACCACATTGCTGTCTTGCAGCCCAGGGTGGTAGTAGCTCTGGTATCTTCACTTAGGTAACTTTTCTGCCAGGGACTGACTGGCAAAATGGCACAATTCAGTCACTGGGCCAAGCTAGGGCCCTGGGGTCCCTAATAAATAAGCAGAGGCACACACTGTTTTACACTCCATGCAGAACTGTGGGAATATTAACTTATATTGAGAAAATGAAACCAAGCTCTCTAGGCTTTGAAGAAAAGGTTTTTCTTCAGTCATAAGCAATGCACTGTACAAACGGGTGTAGACAAAGGGAACACAGGGGGAGGGAAACAAAATAATATGTCATCTATTATATATGACTATCCCTAGAGGCAAACTACTACCCCAGAATATACCAGTGCCAGGAAAAATCCAAGTTTTTCCCTTGTGAGAGTGGAAGCAGGATACAGTGGCTCACCTCAGACAACCACAACAGCCATCACCTGGTGTGCTTTTGTGCTCTTAAAGCTTGTTTTCCAGGTCATGGCTGAAAATGATGATCTGGATCTTCTTGGAGAAATGCCTGAAATTCTTTTTCTCACAGCCAGTTGCCAGTGGATAAGGAAAGCCATCCTCACCTGTAGCTGAAATGACACCTGAATGGAAGGCAAGTCACTTTATCAAACTACTAATATTATATATGACAAAGAGGTTGGAAGAAAATAATGCAACAAGAAGAGCAAAAAAATATGTTCAGAGCATGAACCAACTTCCCAACCCAACTTTTTCCACTGCAAATGACAAAAGATGCGCCCCTTCATAGGAGCTATAAACCAGCAATTTTTCTGTGGAAAAGTCTTTGTAGTATTGATGTGTTGTCTGTCCAGTACAGAATGGGACATCTTTTCTGGGCTTCCAGGAACATGGAATTAACTTAAACTGTGGTAATCTTAGTTGTCATACAGGAATTTTAGTCGTAGTGGAACTCAAAGTTTTCAGTTTACATGGTGACTAGAAATTACCTGGCAGACTTCATAACCAGCCTAGACAGATGTAAGCTTGAGAGTTCCTCTTTTGCATTTTGGTGAAAGTTTCTCTCCGCACCTTCCTGCATAGGGGAGATTTTGAAATGTCCTGTGCACCACATATGGTTTGGGAATCCCTGACCAGAGACCAGTCTGAGCTGCCTCCCACACTTCTCTCAGCCTCTCACATGTATTCTGAGGCTCTGCTAAGAACTATTCTGAAGCTATTTTTGCCTTCAGAGAGCTGTGTTGTTTATTCCAAGAACTCATCTGAAGAATTTACACATCAAAGCCCATACTGCCAAGAATATGGAAATTATAACTGTAATACAAAGGATGTTTAATAAAACCAAGGCGTGATCCTAATGAAATAAATGCTTATTGTGTCTACTCTAGCAAGCAGAAGATCTTTACGTGTGTGAAGGTACAGGACAAAAATGCTCATCTACTGGTGGTGAAGTTGGTGGCTTAAGACTGCTTGGACCAATCATCACAGCTGAAGGAGGGAGTTCCTTCATCCTGCATTTGTCTCCCCTTCATCATAGTTGTGTTATTTCCCTCTTCATGTTGCCCCAATTTGCCCTTGTCAGACTCTGAGATAATTTAGCTTCCTTACTTGGCAGAAATCTGACCCAGAAAAATATGGTCTTCTGCTTAGTTAGAGATAGAGTAGGGTTTCATGGATAGAGAGGTAGAGATAGCAAGGAGAACACCTCTTTTAGAGACCGTATCTCTTTCACCATTCTGTTTAAATTTAATCCTGGCTTCAGAGGGGGTTTGATCTCTGCACTAAGATCTAGTCCCAGTGGTACTGAACTAACTGTTTTAATACTGTTAGTGTTTCAGAAAGAGAATTCCTGCCCTCTCTGAAATGGTAGGAATTGGCTTTAGTGGAACCATGGCACTACCTCTACTTGTGGATTTTGTTGGGATTTTAAGTAAGAGTTAATATCCCAAGCTAATAATGATCCTTTTCTGCCAATGTAAGGCAGGGTTAGTAGCTTGTCAGAGTTGTTATGAAATAAAAGCTGTGTGCTAGAGTTGTACAATGAGAAGCATCAAACATGGAAGGGTGTGAATCACTGCAGAAATATGGTACTAATATTTGGTGTCGACAGGAAGGTGGGCTGGACTTCAGAGAATCTGAATTCTGGCCTGTGCCTTGCCCATGACTTAGTTTATGATCCAGAATAGGACACTCAACCCTTCTGCTTGTTACCTCGTGTACAAATAACACCAAATTGTTATTCACTTATTGCTTGTACACCAAGGAATTTTTTTAAAAAAACCCTTACACAAATGATGATTAGCGTGGTTTCCCGATCAGGGCCCTCCTGGAGGTCCTGTTTCACGTGGAATGCCCTCTGCAGCTGCTTCCCCAAAGCCAGCCCTGCGCCTCCAAACCACAGAAACTCCGTGTGCCGAAACGCACTAAACTCGTGCGGTGTTTTGTCCCGTAGACAACCCTCGGCTCCTGCAACTCACTACCTCATTTCGATTTGCTCAGCACCGCTTGGCAATGGTGGAATGGCATTTCTGGGATTCCAGCTGCTCTCCCCTAGGAAAAGGAACAGCAGGTCGCGATACCGAGAAGTCTCTCTGCCCTGCCCTCCTCCCCGCGCCAGCCGCTGCGTTCTGTGCCAAGAACGGGGCTCTGGCTGTCACCGCAGTTCACCGCAGCCACAGGAACCCCTTTCCCCAGCGACACCGCTCCCGTTACAGAGATCAAACCATCCAGGAAACGGCGTGTTTGCTAGATGGGGAACCGCAGCCAGGCCCGCCTCAGCCCCCNCTCCCTCCCAGGCCATACCAACAATGGGACATGGCTGAACGTGTGCCCTCCCTCCCAGGCCATACCAACAATGGGACATGGCTGAACGTGTGCCCTCCCTCCCAGGCTATACCATCAACTAGCCAAGAAGACCGAGCAGAAAGTATCCCCAAGTCTCTCGGTGTTCAGCTGGGATTTGCATTTCCTACGGGTTGTTAAACAGAGCGGAGCTGTGTGAAAGGACTGTGGCAGCATTCCCTGCACGTTCGAACATTGCAGGACAGGCTGGCAGTGCCCAGGAGCTGCCCCTGGGGTCTGTCAGAGCAGACTGTCAGAGACTCCTGAGAAAAACAAGTAGTTTCCATGCTGGGCTTTCCAATGGCTATCAGCCACAGCAGGCTGCCTCAGTGGTGATAAGGAAGGGCGATGTGAACACACCAGTGAAGCCCTGGACAGACAGAAGGAAAAAACTTTTGTGGTGGAGTTTTTGTCTGCACTGCATGTCCCCCCTGCACTTGGACAGCCAGGGGCTGGCGGGTTGGGTGGCAGTGCTGCCAACAAGACCTGGGATACAACCAAAATTATTACACAGAAATACACCCTTTTGCTGCTGGGCCTGCAGCATCCCAGCATCCACGGGGCAGCAGCATCAGCAGATTAAGGGAGGTGATCCTGCTTCCCCTGCTTGACTCAGCCCTGGTGACACCACAGCTAGAGTGCTCTGTCTAGGTCAGGGCTCTGCAGGGCAAGAAGGGCATGGACATATTGGGGTGACTCCTGCAAAGGACCACTGAGATGATTAAAGGATTAGAGCCAATCCTGATGTGCAAGGAGAAGCTGAGAGACGTGGGATTGTTTAGACCGCAGAAGAGAAAACTCAAGGGGATATTATCACTGTGTTCAAATATCTGATCAGGGACAGTAAACAGTAAACCCACACTCTCCTAAGTGGTATCCAGTGAAAGAATAAGAGGGAATTGGCACAAAGTGAAGTATGAGAAATCCCATTCACACACAAGAGGTTGGACTGCATGGTCTCCAGAGGTCACTACCAAGTTCTTTTTAAAATAAATGTAAAGAAGAAAAGGCTAGTGGGAGATGAGAAGATTTTCCTTGCTCCCTGGATCCTAAAGACTGAAAAAAATAAGAGGTTTATTTTTCTTCCCCTTTTGTTGTTGAATTGAGTTAGGTAAAAACATGAAGATGGATGGGAAGGGCATTGGTAAACATAATACTTCTATTATTACGCAGTCAAAAGGATTGCAAACCTCAGGGATTTTTTTCTTTTTTTTTTTTCTTTCTTTTTTTTTTTTTTACTGGCCTATTAATCTGTTGGAAATAACCTTGTGTTTTGGCTGGCAATATAGCAATAGTTTTATTTGTCATCTTCAGGCAGGTATAAGCCACCTTCACCATGGAAATAGTATGTGTGGGCTTGTTTATTGCAATCTTTTAGGAATTTGTTTTAACTATGTATGGGGATAGCTACAGAAATGAAAACTAAGTCTTAAACTGTAGGTATGGACTTGGATTTAGAACATCTAACAATAAAAGAGTGTAGCAATTTTGCTTCTGCAGTCCAAATGGATGCTCCCTGAAATTAACTGTAGTATAGCAATCAGCCTCTCTCTTAAATTACACAGCATAAGATCCTTATCCAAGAAAAACATCAGCTTCAGGTTTTGGGTAACTGTTAGTCCTCCTTATAACTTTTCCATAAATACTGTTTAGCTAGTAAATACATAGGCATGAGTTTTGATCCTATCTATCTTTCAGGAGAAGTCCTGAAAGGCGTATATATGATCTGTAATATATCATCTATATGATTTAATTAGGAAATGCATTGGCCAAATCCTGGTGTTATTCCCCATTCCTGTGTCTAACTTATGTCTGTGAAAACACTTCAGAACCTTTACTTTCATGTTTGAATTCGAGCAAATCTAGGAACTAGAAGGAGAATTTAGTCAAAATGTCAGTGAAAGAAAGCATCCTGCTCAATAATCTGTGTTTGCATCTCAGAGGTTGCTGTGGGCTGATGCTGTCTACTTAGGAAACCATACTTTTTATGCTCTTGTAGTCTGTAAAATGTTGGCTCATATTAGACCACATGACAGTAGAAGTTGCAATGTTCCTGTGTCAGTGCAACAGGAAGCATGTGCTTCTTTTCTGGGTTATGCAGACTTGTGTTTCAGAAAGCCAGTCTTCTGAAGGTTTTGCTTTCTTCTTGGACAGAGTTTACACACTGAAGATGAACTTTGCCCTGGGACGCATGATGAGCCAGCTGATTGCTTATGAGTGGGTGAGCAACATGAGTGTTACGGTGGGTGTCTCTGCTACAGACAGGAAGAAGAAGTAGATGAGGTCTCCTGACTGAAAAACATAATAAAGAAACATAGAAGAGGTAGAAGGAGGGCCAGGCCATTCCTCTAAACCTTGGAGGAGCAAAGACACTGCCTAGGTGTGCAGGAAATGAGGAAAAGTGAAAGCTCACCTGAAGTTGAATCAACCAAGGGATGTGAAGAGCATTAGGTGATTTAGGATGTATAGCAACGTGTGCTTGGATTACAAATGTCCATGTTATTAATGTAGGGCTAATCAACCTGAAATTAGCATTTTTCATAAGGAACATATTCAAACAGAAAATGTGAACTTTCTTCAAGACAAGTAACTTCTTTCTTGTGTGAGTTCACAATTGCTTGAAGATTAGATTTCTCCCAGACTCCTACTTGTGTGCAATGAATTCAGAATTTTTATTCCTATAGCACAGCAATATCGTGGTATGAAAGATTTATTCTGCATTTACCAACCAACAACGTAGCAAAATTTCCAACTGTGATTTTCCTGTTTGCATGTCTACCTTCTCTCATATTGCTTTTATTCTCTTATCACTTTGTAGACAAAATATATGATTCTAGAAAATGAGAAAATTGCCTCATGAGATCAGAAACTTCTAGAGAGAAATCTTAGTGATTTTTTTTTTTTTACAAAGCCAACACTGAGAACTTTGGACCACAAGTGGAGTAAAAGTGCAGGTGTTTAAAAATTAATATTTTTCCTAGAAGTAGCACTTTTCATTGCATTTTCATTAATTTGATGAAAAAATACCATTATTTAGATAAAGGTATTCTGTTCTTTCTTGTGGCATACGCAGTTATGACAGGATAGGCTGTCTCTTTAGAAACTGATTGGAGACTGTTCAGTCTCTATGGCCGTTCAACCTTTTGACCTCGTTTTCTAGCACAGAGTTCAGATAGCCAGATGGAAGTTCACCTATGTGACGTGAATTTTATGCTCAGACCAGGACCAAGACAAGAATAATACCTTTGATCACTGGATGTAGGCAACCCTCCTTTTTGTCAGCAGCATCATGAACACCTGGGAGACACCAGAGTTGTATCTGTGAGACTGGAAGAAGAGACTGATTCCCAACAGGGACTGTAATCTAGGCAGGCCCTTTTAGAGCTTTTTGTTATTCAGTGAAGGATTGCTGTATTTCTATCTTATCCAGACTGAAATATGGGTGTGGATGTTGAGCAAACTACTCACAACAGATCTGAGGCACACCCATTGGCATGAAGTGCATGAAAAAGTAGGATCTAGTGAATCCCATCTTTGTCAGAGTGACCGTGTTTCAGCTGTTGAGTTGTAACTGAATGATCATGAGTTTGACTCAGATTCCTGGGGTTCTGACAGGCTGCCTGAACAAAACATGCAGATAGAAACATATGGTAAATCTGAGAACTCAAATGGATGACAACTTGGTTTCCCGACAGTTCCTGGTTGTACCTGTAGGCTCTTCATTTTCAGGGATTGAAGAACCATCTGATAAGTTCTAGAAAAATCATGAGAAAGACACATATGGTTTGGATTTTTTCTTTAAATTTTAACTTTTTAAATAAAGATTTCTTCTTCTCCTACATATAAAATATTTATTTATTCATAGTCTTTGTTTCCATTCCCCTGAGACATTAATGCTTTTCAAGAGCTGTATTTTAGTCCATCTTTGCATATTGGGAAGGCTCAATAAATGAAGATGTTTATGGCTGAGCGAATTTGACCTTTTCCTTTCAACTTCTTCAACAGAACCAATTTCTGTTCTATATTTTTTTCTTTTTTTTTTTTTTTAGTTAGCCTAGTTTGGTATTGGACCACTTACCATGAATCAAACAGACCATAGAATGAAATAACTTACAAATTTAAAAAGCTGAAAATGTTACCAAAATTCACTTTTTGTAGGATTTTTCTGTGTTTTCAACTGTAGAGAACTATAGAGGGAAACCTAGAGAGAGAAAAGCTGAGACTCAGGTGGAGAAAAGGTGGAAATGGCATTTGCCAGATTCTCCCTAAGTTGCTTCTTAAACTAAAATGCTTGAAGAGTTTGTTTAAACAGAAAGTTGATGCCCATGTCTGAAATAAATTTGCAGGTCAAAAAGCTTAAATTAGAATTGTGGGAATTACAAAATTATCTAACGATATTCTTAAACATACAGATGTTAGGCTGATGAACTATTTTGGAACACATCTGTTGTACTCAGGCATCAAAAATGTTTAGACACCCAGATATAGTCCCTCTCCAGCATGTTTTCAAAAATACTTGAAATTGGTAGGATTATTCCCCAGAATCAGAGCATTCCACAACTCTGCTCAGTCTGATTCCCTAAATATGTATGTAAACTTGTAACTCTATTCCCAAGAAGCTTGGAAATATTTGGGTGTATTATTGAGCAAGGCCAGTGGAAATAAATATTCATACCTTCAATAAGAATAAAGTTTCTGGAAAATAAATGTTGCTGAATGTCTCATTCTGCTTTCCAAAAGACATTAGTCTTCTTGAAGCCAATAGGGTAAAGCTGGAAGATAGTTCCTCTTAAAAAAGATAAAAAAAATAGAATTATCTGTTGCTGGCAGCCTGTGAAGGAATTTCTGTCGGTGCACTATACATATTTATAGTTAAAATGCCTCAGGTCTGTATTTTAAATATGTAGTTCTGATCTTATAGTGCCAGCAAGTTGTAGATTTGCTTTGAATTGTATCTCGGTTTGGATATGAGAATTGGGCTACAGATGTAGAGTTGATGACAGTATACAGCTTTATAGCCAGTTTTATAGCTGGCTGCCTGTTNCAGGCTACAGATCTAGAGTTGATGACAGTATACAGTTTTATAGCTGGCTGCCTGTTTTGCAGGGGATTGGAATACTGTTCTGGTATTTCATGCACTCATTTAGTGGGAAGACCACCATTAACACCTCAAATGTGGAGCAGTGCAGTAAAATGATAGCACAAAGGCCTTCCTAATTGTCAACAAGCCCACTAGATGTCCCTCCAGCTCTTTGTGATGATAACACAGGGCTGATTTACTCAGACCAAGTGGATCTAAGATGAAGAGCACTGCATTGTATGTCCCATATCTTGTATGTGTAGCTCTTCGGTTCCTACAGAAGTTATGAAACCAGTTTTAGGAGGTGACAGTAGGTATCTTCCTTCCCTATGTGTACACATGTGATTTTGATCTGTCAAATTATTTTTGTTCCATTCAAATGGAAGGAAAATGCAATCTCTCACTGTTTGTATAGTAGGCAGATATAACAGTGGGATGGAAAAATAATGTGTTTTTAGGTTTTGCCTAGATTTCTAGAGGAAAAAGACAATTTAGATCAGTCTAAACATTTCTGCTCTGCAGGTGAAGACTAATCTGGGAAGTAATCTACTGTGGCATTCTACTTAGGTGGTCCTGTCAGCTGTTCAGTCTTACAATGAAAGTGGTCAGCTCAGAAACCTCAGAAAAGTTAAGACACTTTTTCACTACACCCTAACATGAAGATTAACCTCCTCTGAAATGCTGTTAGCTCTGTTCCATATTTTCTGCTGCTACCTCTGAACATGTAATCTCCTTCTCAAGCTTGCTGATATCCTGATGCTTGTGACATCTGGAAATGCAGTTCCAGAGTTTGAGTAAATATCATGTGAGATGATATTCTGTTTTGATTGAATATCCTTACTTCTGTGATTTGACACAGAGAAAATGAATCTCTCAGTCTTGTTCTTGATTTTTTTTTTTGTAATCCCGTAGCTTTTTATTCACCTGCTTTCTAAGGAAAATAATCCTCATATTTTTATAATTTCTATCAATATCCCTACTCTTTCTTGTCACATTTTCCTTGAATTTTCTCTCTCAGTTTCTCTATGTTACGTTTTCCAAGGTGAGGTGACTAGAGTGGCATGAATTTCTTTAGATGACAAAACCACAGGAGATGTTGGCAAGCTAATATACTAGAAATCTTAGATGTAGCAAAAAATAAATTACTTAAGATACTGAAAAAAATAGCCCTTTGTGTAACTTCATCTGCTGCACTACTCATATAATGATTACACAGACTGACCGTTATTCTTAATAGAGATAAAATTGTGTTGAAGGTAAGGGCTATTGCTTTATAATTAGGAGGTGCTTCTGTTATTAAAATCAATGTGACCATTCCATTATTTGCTGCTGGCGGTGCATTTCACACGTCTCCTCTACAGCAACATAGCAGTTGTATCTAGAGTTAATAGAGAGTAAGTGCTCTGTAGAAACCTTTGGTAGATGTCAGGGGTATAAATAGTGTAGGGCAGACTCTTCCATTTTAATCTTCTGCTGTAGGTTTGTGCAGTAATCTCAGACAAGAGGAGCTTGGTTATGTGATGTGGTAACTAAAAGCAGGGAGATCTTAGACCAAGACCTTGGTGGTTCAGAGCTATACGAACAGTGCTGTTTAGAAATGGAGAATAGTTCGTCAGGTCCTCTAGTTTCTTCTGCTCCAGCTGTGGTCAGCATAGCCCAGTCATGAAATACAGAATTATTGAGCTTAACATATGGGTGAAACATGGTGGAAAGAATTATTTTCTCTGCGTGGACATGCCAACTGCCTTCAACATATGTAGTAATGACAGTGAGTTGGAGTTAGGATGGTGGGACAGAGAGTATACAAGGAGGCAACAATGTTGCTGTGCAGATTTACATTGGTAAATTGACCAATGGACACTGAATCAACTCTGGCACAGAAAGTGCATAACTTCAAGCCATTATCAATAAAATGGTTTAACTTAGATCCAAAACATAAGGTCGTAACACTACATCTCTATTAAAAGCAAAGATCAGGTTTTATTTTTCTCTGTTGAGAATTTGACCCAAATTGTGTAAGACATTATTCTCTGACCACAGTCACATAGCAAGTTTAGAAAACCACAAGTTAATTTACTGTAGGGAAAAATACTCCCAATTATGTGTAAAAGAAAAAAAATCCCTATGCTTTTAGGATTTTCTGGAGTTAGCAGAAGTGGTGAACCTGCTGTTATTGTCCTGTATGAGCCTATGTTCATATCAGACTGCGTTGCTGTGGAGTTTCTTAAGGTCTATCAATAACGAGGGATCTGGTGATCTCCCATATCCCCTTGAGACCTCCTTCTTGGTCCTTCTGGACTGCTTGGATCCTTTGCACCTGCTGTTTTAATTACTATTCCTGTGGCATTGCCTGTCATGGATAGGAAGAAATTAAAAACACATTCTCCCCTTTTTCTTCTGCTTAGCTTTTCTTCTAACCCTTGTCTCCTCTTTTCTCTGATGATAATGGGAAAGCAGACAAAGAAAGGAAGATTAGGGAGGTTGATGGGAAATTCCTTTCCTCTATCTATTTCCCTTTCTCAGTGAATAACATGTGTCTGTACTGGTCTACTGGTCCTCTAACTCTTTTTAATCCTGAGGCTTCCACTTTATGTCTATCTCTTACTCAACCACCCAACTCTGTTTTCCTGTCTAGTTCCTCTGTTTGCCAGCTGCTATTTTTAAGGATTATTAAATAGTAAGGATCATTATTTGTTGGTTAGTTAGCCATATCTGTTAAGGGAGTCTTCAGAAGAGCAATTCTTTGCTGGTTAGGTTAATGGTTTGTATTATTACAAGTATCTCATTGGCAACATTGAAATTATACATTAAATAGTAACACCTGCATCAAATTTTTCAGTTTGGGTCAGGGCTGCAAAATTATGCACTTGTGCTACATTGAGAGTGCTGTTTGCCATCTCAGACTCATGAACATAGATGCATAAACTTCTGACCTTGCCTTACTTTGTAAGAGAAGCTGTGCTACTGATCCTTGCTTTGACAGGTGGTCATCATTTATCATGTAAAAAGAAGCATCAGACTAGGTAGGATTCATTGAGTAAAATTCTTCAGGGTGGTTACCACAGAGGAAGAATTAACTTTTATTTATTTAGAAAATGACTTTTACTAAATCCCTACCTGTTTGCAAATCTCCTTGCAAAACATAAGACAGAGAACAAATCAATCAAAGTAATAACATAGATATCTTTTCCTGCTGAACAAAAATGTCTTATTTTGGATTGACTGACAAGAATAATATATTCTTTTCCTTATTAAATAATGTTTTAAAAACTAAGTAACATTATTGTGATAATGGACAATCGAGATAAACTGTAGTTCTCCTTTGTAGTTCAGACAATCATAAGAGATAGATAATTCATGAAAATAAAGCCAAGCAAGAACGATAGATTTTTCTGTATGTCTGTTTGTTTTCTTTACCTTTTAGAAAGTCTGCTATTTGAGAAGTCAACTCTATATAGTAATTCACAGCAACTATAATTTACTCTTTGAAAGATATAAATTCTCCAAAAAAAGCTATAAATTAGCCAAAATTCTCCTCAAATATGTCTTTTTGGAGTAGTTTTTACAGCCCAAAAGATGTTAATGTATAGGCTGTTAATGATTTCAGATTGCAAAACTTCAATCTAGTAAATATAAGTCTGATACAGGGCTATCCACAAGGCGCTAGTTCCCTCTGATGACAATATTTTAAATAACACAACTGTAAAAAGCTCACTTGTCAAGAGTAAGTCTAAGTACCATCTTGGAGAATATGCAGAAAACAGATTGTATCTAGGTTGTGTTTTTTGGGTTGCTTGTATGTGGAAATTTAATCTGTGCTATGAATTTCACATGGTGGTTATACTCATGATTACTTGGTGTAGTTTATTAGGGATACAGCTTGGTAAGATTGTTTGTATGCACTCCGCTTTCATCAAAAAGGACAGGCTCATGTTTTAATAAAGGTAAATTCGCAACCTATAACCTAATTGCCTTGGTATGAGGATGAGAGAGGCCATTTGAACATCTAGGTTTATTTTCCCTCTTCATTCTGACATTCTTTTTTCTTTTTTCGTTCTCAGGAGAAAAAAAAATATGATTGGAAGTGAGCCTAAACCTCCCCTCACTGCTCTTGGACAACCTGTCAACTTGAGCTTTTAATGATCCATTTCTTGTCTTTAATAAACTATTAGAAAAAAGAATCTACAGTTTGACTTGTCACAGCTTGTATGTGACAAGTAAGGGTTTATAGAATAGTTGGTGACACCATTAATAAGTTGACTGCTTTAGGAACAATTTTGGATTGTGTAATAAAATATGCCAGTTTCTTAAAAATAACTGCAAGAAAAGTTTCTCCACTCTTCTCTGGCCTGAATTATCTTCTCCTCGTAGTAGAATCTGTGCACATTAATGGATAATTGCTGCAGGCAGTCCTGGGCATCAAGTACACGTCTTGACTGTGTCTAACTTCATTGGGGTAAGTTGTAAGCATCCTCCTTCTCCCATTCTCCGTAGGCAGAAAACTCACACAGGAAAGAAGGAGGGTGCAGCATGTTCCCATAGCTCCTTCAGGGCAGAAGATTGGGATTGCAGGGTTAATGGTGATTATGACACTGTTTTCTCAAATTTAGGAAAAATGTGTGCCAATAGGTTTACTTGTGTTAAAATGCATATTGACCTTAACTCTTCTGCACCCTACTCTACCACCTACATTTTACACTAATTTAAATTAGAAGTGTGGGGCATCTCCTGAGAGAAACTGGTACTTGTGCCCCTTATGAAGTGATGAAAATGACTGTACCAATTATGTAGGAACAGATCACCTTTACCCTGATTTCATCAGATCAAAAGGCAGCTCTTCACAATTTTATGTATGAGTGTGGTATTAGCAGAAGCTCTATTACTCTGGTTATTAATGGGCATAAAGGATGTTTATTGAAAGATGTAGTTCATTGAACACTCTCTGAACAGAGTTTCTCAGAAGTCAAAGATTTGTCTTCTGTGCTGAATGTCATGGAAAACACTTTCCATTTTAGTCATCTTATTTACTATGTGCTGCTTCTCAAATCTGTCATCATGCTGTTGTTCTTGCCTCATGTTTTCATCCTTTTCTCCCTGTACATTAGGTTATTTTGATCCAGGCTTTTATTTTCTTTCAGTTGGGTAATTAATAGAGCTGACTTTACTCCTTTTATGCCCATGCTGAATTTGCCTCATTTCTATTTAGCTTTTCAATTCATATGTCAGCAAAGATCTCCAATTACAATAGCTTCATATTTCCTGGAAGTTCTGCGTCACGGGGCCAAATTTATACCTGGTGTATTTTCCATTGACACAGAAATTACACCAAGAGTGAGTCATCTTTATGTTTATCTGGTCTTATTTTTTTCCTCAGACATTGCTAATCTATATTAATCATGTAACATTTGAATTATATTAAATCAAATTATGTTATTTTGGAGACTTGGCAAGACAAGAACAATGAAATAAAATTATGGAAGTCACAAATCTAGGCAGATCTAGTAACAGATCTGTTAGTTTCACATAATGTATGTAGTACTCATGGTAAGTGCTAAACCTGATTGCAGTCTATTTTTCACTGTCTTGAGAAAAAGAAGTGTAGGATGGGAGAACAGATTTTAGAGATAATATTACATTTTAGAGTATAAAAGCTACGGATATCTCTGACTCCTATATAAAACAAAAAGATGGCTAGCAATCAACTAGCTTCAAAGTGATGCACACTTAAAATTGTATAGAACAACCGTTCTGTGATCTGATATGGGTGCTTAATATGGAGTAAAATGATGAAAATTTTCACTGTGTTTGTTAATAACGCTGGAAAATTACACATTGAAATAGGTAAAAATATGAGCCGAGTTGCAAAATATTTACACCTAGTTACTTCTTCCTCAGATGCTTGCCAGCCATTGTAAGAGATAAGGATAGGAAAGATGAGGTTTTTTTTGTTCTCAGTTCAGTGCCTGTCTTCACTCTGTTCCCAAGTAGCTGATAAAGAAATAGGCTACGTCTCTGCACCTCTTGGCTGTGGAACCTTCTGTGAGTCTGTGGGTATAGTCCCTGCACCACTGACATAGCAGAAGGAGATGTAAGAGGGCAGAAGAGTTTCTGAAGTTTCATTGGTTTTCCCCTGAACTGAGAGGCAGCAGTTTTTATATACTCCTTGCCAGCTGGCCGATATACCAGCACATGGTGGGGGGTTCTGGGTGTGAGACCCTTCCCTGCCCAGCATGTCCCCAGTCAGTGAAGGCAAAGGAATCCTGGAAGATAACTTGGATTTTATCTGGATCATCATGATGACAAACACTGTTTTCTCACACCACACTAAGGTTGAATTTTCAACCCACCATGAGGAGTCTTTGCTTTTGTTGATTGTTGAAAGAGGAAATTTTCACATGTTAATAAAATATATTCTGTAAATTTTCCTTCACACATCTGCTCCTTAAGGATGCATATTGCGTGGCACCCAGTTGTTTTTTGTGCAGTCTATTTAGATTTGGGAGTAATAGATGGGACAGCCTCTGTTTACTGAAGGAGAAATTATGGTATCTCTGGAGCCTGCTTTCTGCATTTTAAAATCACTTCGAGTCTGTTTCTGCCTCAGTCCTGTAGCAGAACTGTGAGCTAGGGAGCAGAAGTGAGCCATTACTTCTGTCTTCTGCACTCCAGTGTTGTAATGGGCTGGCAAATTAGTCTTTTAGCTTTGGCATCAAAGTGAAGCAGATTGGGGCCAGGATAAATACTCGTGTAGATACTGTGGTGTGTCAATAGGTCTTTGTGGAAAGGTGGCTGACAAAATGGGTCCTAAACTACCCCAAAGTGTGAGGCAGCAAAGTAAGAGATGCAAGAACAGCTGTAGAGGGAGGCAAGGTGAGAGTCTTTTGTCATGCATGTATTCAGTTTTCTTCATGCATATATTTTCATAGAAGTAAAACTTGAATTACCTAATCCTTGTGTTCTTCCTATTTTTAAGCTATAAATGAAAACAGGAAAAATGGTTTAGAGGTTTATTATAGTTTTCAATATTATCAAAAAATTCAATCCTAAATTAACTAAAACATTGTGTCCTAAAGAAAAGGATGGGCTTTGACAGCTGTATTTCTGCAAATTTGTGGTAAAAACAAGAAGTGACAAACATTATTCACTAAACAGTCAGACAGAAAAATTACTCTTTTCTTACTGCTCCCTACCTAGTCATTCTGGACTGTAATTTTTGAAGATGTGGGAAACCCAGATTCAGTTTTCTTGCAATTTAAGGGTTGAAACCATATCTCACAACAGAGTTCAACAGCCAGTATTGTATATGTTACTCCAGAGTGGATTTCTCTCAAGTACTCTTCTTAATGATGTTAATCATTGCATCAAATACTAAACTTTTTGTGGACAAGATATAAGAAATTTGTTGTCTTGCCTATTTTTTCCTGCTTTACACTGATGGATATTTCATGTAAAGTGGACCTGCTGCAGTAGGAGAGACTAAGAACAGCAGTCAAGTATACCTTGAAGTAGTTAAAAATCTTCCTGGGTGTCGTGGGTTACCAGCCCCCCCTGGGCTGAAATGGTCAGGCCCAGGTATATTTCTGGAGAAAAAACCAATCAAAAGTTATAGTAATGCCTCTGTTAATGACATATTTAAGAAAACAGAAGAGAAGGTGTGTGTTGCAGTAAGAAATTCAGCCGCCATGTGAGGAGAGGGGCAGCAGCCCCCAAGTTGGGGGGCCAGGCCCTCTCCCCCGGCCTTGGGCCGGCGGCAGGTATGAAGTCTCTCCAGCCGGGGTGTGTCACAGTGGAGAAATAAACTCCAGAAAGCAACTGCCCAGCTGAAACATACTGCGAGACAGATTCCGTCCCGGCGGAGAGCAGGGAGGACGACTTGAGATAAGGGAGCTACTCCAAGGTCAGTCTAGCAGGAGAGAGCAGAGAAGCACGGGGGAGGCCCCCCCTTCTCTCCCTGCAGCAGGGGACAGAGACTGAAAGTTGCAAACCCCTGCTGCCTTTGGAAGATAACTGGGGTGCAGAGAGACCCCCAGCAGTTAATGAGGGAATGTGTCCCGGAACAGATGAATGCCTACAGAGGCTGTGACCCT
>VYXB01006306.1:280586-328442 GCA_013397135.1 Pachyramphus minor
AGCCATGGGTCCTTAAAGGAGGGGATATACCCTCAACCCTGAAGTCATCATGCAGCAACACCAGCCGAGAGAGAGAGAGAGAGAGAGAGAGAACTGAAGGGATCTCCAAGTACAGCACACTGAACCTGCGTCCTCAGATAACAGAAAGGACACTTTACAAGTGCTGCAGCAACTGTTTTAAAGGAAGAACCTTTCTTTCTCTTTGGACTAATGCAAAAGGGAAAGAAATGCTTTTGTAAATGATTTTGCCAAAAGAAGATACCTTTCTCTTAGACTGAAAGGAAAAGCTAAGAGAAATGCTTTTGTTACATCTGGCACCCGGCCAACCGTCCAACTCCATGGAACAGGGAAACCTTCCCCCCTTACCTTGCTTTCCAGAGTCAATAAAGACTGAACCTCCGAGTTGAGCTACCACATTTGTAAATAGAACCTGATATTCTTTTTATTAATAAGATAAGCTAGGTTAAGTAGTACTGTTGTAATATATGTTATTTCCATAAGATAAGCTAGGTTTAATTAGTATTGTTGTAGTATATGTGATTTCTCAGGTTTTATCTTTTTAGTAATAAATCTTAGTATTATATCCCTTAAGTCAAGCCTCTGTTTTGTCTGTATAAAACCTCTCTCAACTGATAGTAATTGTGTGAAGGGGAGAGTTCGAGAAAAAGGGTTTGATCTGGGGTAACGCACGACACTGGGAGGTGGGAGACAAGAGTTTAACTAACCCTAGGAAGTGGAGGGTTCTTGTATCCTTGCAAGTGAGCTTAACTCCAAATGTCTTTGCTGCACTGTTGGAGTGTGTGTGATATAAGGAGGAGGTGCTTATTATTTGTTTCCTCCAATCTTCATCCTCTTGCATCATCCATCATTGCAAGTACAAGAGCCCAAACACTTTCCATATTGGTTCCTGCAAGGCTGTCCACCTGTGAGAGAGCTAGAGTGAAAGATGTAAAACCTCATTGTAAAAGCTATAGCCTGCACTCACTAAAGCCTTTAGGGAATAGGCACAAGTGCCCATCACAACTTTCTGGTAGCAACCAAACATGAGTGAACAGGCTGTTTTAAAGTACTATCTCACTCAGCCTTAGCAGGTCCTGCAGGCTTGTCATCATCAGCGCCTCCACATCATAGACTGATGACACATCAAGTACAATAGGCTTATAAGTACAATACTTACTGTTTTGCATGATAAGTAATTATAATGGAGGGGTAGAAAAAAAAAAGCCACATTTTAAAATTAGAGACTAATTGGGGCTTTTGTACATAAATGTGACTTGTAGTTATTTATCTCCCAGTATGTGATCTTGAGCACATTCAGACCAAGTACTGTCTTTGTTCACTGCTTTAATAGCTACAAGTCTTCCTTAAAGGAAAGATGCTTTTACTTTTATCATCTTGTCGACTTCATGTGAAACAGAACCTGGCTGTCAAAAACAGCCTTGTGTCTCAAGGTGCTTTACAAAGTAGGAGCTCTGTAAAGACTGCACACTGTTGTACAAGCAAATTGAATGGGCAGGTGTGTTTGACAATAACTTTTACACAGTGTTTTGTTAAAAGTCTGGAAAAGCTGTCCCGCTGTGCTGCGTAATCTTGTTACATTTTTTAATGTCAAAAAATCAGTCTGGCAGAAGTAGGATGTGATGAAAAGAAACAGCTCTTATATAGGTCTAAGTGGACCTCTAACTTATCAGGCTGTTGCTAAACGATGGTAACTTGGATTATATGCAGATGGTTTCCCTGTGGTGATACTCCATATGGAACTTTGTGTGGTTCTGACATGAGAATACCAGTTTCAATATGAATTAATGTATAAAAAACTGTTCATAGGTTGATTAAAGATTTATGTCTTTTGAAATAAGTTCTCCAGTGTTTTCAGCTATTATTGACACAGTGATGACAGTCCCCAAACACAAGTATTCCTCCACATCAGTTCAGAAAAAAAATTTTTAGCTGTTGATTAAATTTTTAAAACTCAATTTTAGTTTAAAACTTCAGACATCATGAAAGATAATGCTTGTTTTTAAACAACTGGAAAGGCAGGAGAGGATTGAAAGTACAGTTATTCTCAGGTTTCATTTGAAGTAGCTTGCTGATTAGGGTAGTGCATTTAATTTCAGAGTAATATTTCAGTTCTTGCGGGTTTTGGAACAACATGCCCATATTATGATAAATATTTCTTGCTTCTCTCTTTCAAACTGTTGTGGGTTTTACCATCCCAGAGATCCAATGCACAGCATGAGCAAATATGAATTTCATATTTGTAGAAGCATGATAAGTATTTCAAAATTGAGCCCAAATATAATCAAATATATTCCTTGTTGGAAAGAGAACCCATAATTAACCTATTAAAGCTTTTCGCCACAAATGATCACAGTTGTTTTCATTTCTTTCAGGAGCATATCATTGGAACTCTGTGGCATTTTAAACTATGGATAAAACCTCATGTTGTGCGTTTTACTTCAAGAAGACAGGCTTATTGCCGGATTCAAAAGCGAGCCTTCTCAGAGACATGTCTTTGTAGGGAACACAGATTCTTTTATGAAAAACTAGGGACCTACGTTCTTTCAGATTTGCATTCCAATGACAGCATCTAACTGTATATTCTGAGAAACATGAATACTGGCTTTCTTGGCTCTCTGACTACGTGTAAGTATGTCAGAGTTTTCTCAGAAGTTTTGAAACTTCTATCTGTGCTACTGGGATTCTTAAATCTCCATGGACTTTCTTTAAATAAGGCACAGCTTTCACTGCATCTAGAGATAAATAGTGACCTTATAGCAGAGTGCAGCTTTCCTTGGCTTTGGGTTTTGGTGATCAGCCTAACCAGACTAATTCTAATGGTGACTCTGAGACTTTTGCTAAAGGACCTGGAACCTCCCAGAACAGAGAGGATGATGACACAGTTTACTGATTTTTTCAGTCTTTGCTTGAGAGATTTGTATTACTGATCTAGGAAGCATTCCTTGCTTAGCATGTTTGCCATCAGCTGTGAGTTCACAGCACCGTGTTATCCATTTCTAGTACTGCAGTTGTTCTCTGGGCTTAGTGGCTTTATTAGGAAAGTTTCTCATGGCTTGTGATTCAGTTACATTCCTACTGATGCTCAAAGGTGATTAAGCTATTCCCTTCCAAAGCACACAGCCAATAGGTGATAGCCCCTGATGCTGATACTGCAATTTTACCCAGTAATAATTTCAAGCAAAAGTAGTTGTGCTAGGAAGGAAGGACAAAACCTCATGTTCTTTCAGAGCACGTGTACAACAGGTTTGTACTGTTAGGGCCCTCCTTCATCTCTTCCTTTGGACTTACAAATCATGAATTCTGTTCTTTATGGAACAACTCTTTGAACAGTTGTTCCATAGTGTTGGTCCAAGTGTTAGGGTGTGCTACTCACTTAACTGTAGTCCCAGACTTGGTTTTGAGGACAGTCTTTAGAGAAAACAGAGCATCTAGGATTCTTGGATCCATTTTTTCTACTTGGGGTATGTATGGTAAGACCACAGATCACTCAACAACATTTGTTCGACAATGAAGTGGATTTATGAGCCACAGTTGGCAAATGTATGCAATCTTGTTAGAAACTCTCTGAGATGCCGGGCTTAAGTTGAGCATCGTTTCTTCCCCCATGTAGAGAAGAATTTTCTCCCTTATCCTGTTACAATGGGTAACCGATTTGCTAGTTTATGTTTGCTTATGGGAACGATGCAGATTCCAGGAAAGTTGGATTGTCCATGCAGTTTCACACAGCTTTCATGTGGTGCTGGAGGAAGATCCTTCTAATTTTGGGAGAGGTGGGATCCTACTTATTATCTTTTTCTACTCACTCATGTAGATATTTTCCTCATTATTTATCATCCGTATTTCTCTGTCCTGCTGCAAGATAGGTATGGTCCGTGATTTACCCTTACCCATAGTCAACTATTTCCCTGCCCCAAAGAATGAGGAGTGTTTCTATCTGTACTTTATCAGAGTAAATGTTGCTCTATTGTAGTGAGTTGACCCTTGTGGGATGCCAGGTACCTCCTAAAGTGACTCTCTCACTCTCCTTCTGCAATTGTACAGAGGAGAGACAAAAAAAGCCCCGAGGGATTCATGAGCTGAGATAACAACTGGGAGAGGTCAGTTACTGATTACCTTCATGGGTAAAACAGACTCAAAGTGGTGATAGTAGTTAAATTTATTACTAACAGGATAAGAGCCAAAGAGTGAGAAATAAAACAGTCTTCAAAATACCTTCCCCTCACCCCTTCTTCCTTCCATGTTCTCTCTCCTCCCCCCAGTGGTGCAGGGGGATGGGGGTTACGGTCAGTTGTTGTTTCTGCCACTGCTCAGGGAGAGGAGTCCTTCCCCTGCTCCCATGGAGCCCCTCCCATGGGAGACAGTCCTTGATGGACCTCTCTGGTGTGAGTCCCTCCCACAGGCAACATTTCTTCGTAAGCTGCTGTCGCATGGGTCCCTCCTCCATGGGGTGCAGTCCTTCATGGATGAGCTGTACACATGTAGGTCCCCCACAGGGGTCACAAGTACTACCCAAGAAAAACCTGCTCCAGAGTGGGCTTCCCTCTCCGTGGGCTGCAGGTCTCTGACGGGACCCTGCTCCATCTTGGGTCTCCCACAGAGTCACAGCCTCCTTCATGCATCCACCTGCTCCAGCATGAGCTTCTCCATGGGCTGCAGGTGGGTCTCTGTACCCCGATGGTCTTCCATGGGCCGCAGGGGCACAGCTGCTCCACCAGGGTCTGCACCACGGGCTGCAGGGGCCTCAGCTCCAGCGCCTGGAGCACTTCCTCCCACTCCTTCTCCACTGACCTGGGTGCAGGTCAGTGTTGTTGCCATGTTCTCACTCTGCTCTTTCCTGGCTGGAATTCTTTCTGCACCACAACCTTCTGTTCTTAAATATGTTATCACAGAGGCGTTCCTATAATTCCTATTTGGCTCGGTCGGCCTTGGGCAGCGGTGGGAAGTCTGTCCTGTAGCCGGCTGGCATTGGCTCCACCAGACAGGGGAACTTCCAGCAGCTTCTAACAGAAGCTGTAGCCTCTCCTTCTACCACAACTTAGCCACAGAAACCCACTACATCTCTATATGCCCTAAATATTCCACTTGCAATAATGTGTAATGCTTTTTTTCCAGAGGGAAATGTAATCTAAGTCACAATCCTGCTGAAACTAAATGTTGGTCTACAGCCTGGTGTCTTAATCTATGCACTCAGGCTCTAATTACAAGAACTATTATCTCTCAGGTAATAGTATATCATAAGACCAGAGTGAGGGTTCCTGGATATTCAGTTTTGATTTAACTCACAGGTTGTGAATTCCTGCAAAATATGAACTGGGTTCAGGTTCCTGGGAGCTGATACTGTTGTGGACCTGGGTTCACAGGTGCTCTGATTCCACTGAAGATAGCAGGGGCCATATCATACTTCATGTAATGTTGTAGTTTCAGGCGAATGAATATTCTCATTCAGAGCACATATCTAATTTCAAGCAAGCTCTGCTAGTCTAGTGCAATTAGACATATTGTTTGCACAGTTGGTAGAATTTTAAGGAGTGTTGAAAGTAACAAGTGGATTCACATGTATCTTAAAATTGCTGGGGAAACACAACCGTGCAATCAGTTTTTCCTATGACACTGTCATCCTCAGCCAGCTTTGTTGAAAGTATGTAGCTTCAACATGTAAAGCATTGATGACTTCACTTCTCTATCACATTTACAGTAGGAGATCACCATTCGTGTTTTACAGCAACCGAAAGAATTCAGTGTAGAGTGAATTGCAATCATTGAAGTCAAATGGAGTTTTCTGTCTACCTGAGCAGTAACGGCACTTTCAGCAAGGCAGAAGGATTGGCTGTGGGACTTGAAATATCCCAGGAGAAAGGGAAGATGAAACACAGAGGAGGTCATGGGGAAGGAACAATAGCATTCAGGGAGCATTTGGAAAAGTGTATGCTCCATCTTCAGAAAGAGAGGAGTCTGACTGTTTTTGCTACTCTGACTAGAAGGACTTGGGTAAGTAGTTCTAGGCAACCATTTGGGAATTTTCCATTAAGGCAAGTGAGCAAACATGCTCAGGAGGGAGTTTAACTTCTGAATCGTCAAAGAGTGGTTCAGAAAAATCAATAAATCCTCTTACTGGAGAGTCAGAATAAGCCTGATTTCTGTCTTCTTTTTATTTTATTTGTTTAAATTTTTTACCTTGTTGCCAGTAGCCAAATTCTGCAATGAGCTGAATGCATATCAGGGTCTTGTTTTCAATTCAGCACCTCTCAGGACTTGAGTAAATGGTCCAAGGACTAGTCTCACTGATGCTCAGAAAAACAGTCTGTTTCTGCTGCTGGGTTTCCTTCATCTATTACAGAAGAGATTGTGAAGAAATTTTTAACCAGGGGTACCTTCTGTTTGCATTTAGCTTTTGTCTAATTTTATAATTTCTTTACTGTAGGAATTGCATTGGCCAATCTCTGTTATACGTCTCAAGAGGAAGGATAAAAATGTTCAATCTTCCAGTGTGAGAAGAGCACTGGGGGACAGCGGAAATACTGAATGTTCTGTTTACAATGCTGTTCCTGCACTTGCAAGGCAGTCTGTCTTTCAACGAGGTACAGTTTTCAAAGGCTTTAATCCAACTAGCTGAGAATGTCACTGGCATGATTACACAAAGGAATTGAGAACTGGTCATCTGCAAAACAACCTTAATATATCTATGTTTTTAAACAAGTTCACTCATCTCTCTAAATGCCAAAAATGATTTTTGCAGTGCCTTGGGAAACTCAGCTGCCTTTCCAGTTTATTGTTATTTCTTATCTATTCTTTGGTCACCAAAAAGGCGGAGAAATCATACCGCATCATTTAGAAAAAGCCTTGTTTAGGGGATAGAAATGCAAATCCAGCCTGCAGAGAAACTCTTTTTTTTGGGGCTGACTCATGGTTAGTTTTTGTTCTTCCTCAATGAATGACATCCACACAGAGCAATCCCTCTAAGCAATCTTATTCCACTTGCTTTGATTCATTTGATCTGCACAAGTCTGTTATACAGAGCTTCATACAGAGCAAGAATTTTCTGTCCTGAAAACTTTTTATCAATGAAGAAACCAAAATGAATGTGAACAACTACTTTTGTTCTGAAATTTCAAGGGAATAGGTTTGAGTAAGAATATGCTTCTAAATGCTCAGTCTCACTCCAGCTTACCTGAGTTACAGCTTGCTGTCTACAGCCTTTGTATTACATAACAATATTAGAATATACTGGGGCTCCTGTGGCCTAACTTCCTATTGTAAAATCGTAGAATCATTTAGGTTGGAAAAGGCCTCTAAGATTGTCAAGTCCCACTTGTGAACCGAGCACTGCCAAATCCACCACTAAACCATGTCCCTAAGTGCCAAATCTACACATTTTTAAAATACCTTCACGTGTGGTGATTTAACCAATTTCTAGGGTAATCCTGTTCCAGTGCTTGGCCAACCTTTTAGTAAAGAAATTTTGCCTAATATCTCTCACTGAAACCTTTGGTTGTCTGAACTGCTGTATGCACAAGGTATTTATATATAGAGAAGGATACAGTGGCATCTCTCTTATCACAGCAGAGAATTCCACCTGATAACACCTTTTATTTATTTATTTATTTTAAAATAGATATTATATTTTTATCAGCTATGGTCCTTTCAAACGACCTCCAACAAAAATTTATAACACAAACAAAAAGGTATGCCATTTCTAAGTTTCCAATATCTGTTGGCTTGCATGAATGCACCAAATATTTCCTGAAAAAGAGTATTTATAACTCTGATTATGTATTAAATTAAGGAACAACCAAAAATCAAACTTAACATTGATTCAACTAAAATCACTGTTACACTTTTATATCAGAGTTTTGGATTTTAATGGTCTGTTCTCCTGGGTTTTTTTTCTTAAGTTGTTGTTTCCATAAAGAAAGACACTTCTAGCCAATGAACATAGTTTTCAAAATAATAACAATAACAACAACAACAATAATAATAATAAATGAAATCAGTCAATTTTTGAAGGTAACTATAGAGTCTCTGAAAGTGAAAACCCACTTCTTTGTAGGCTAAATGGCTGTTAGGTCAGAATGTCAAAGCACAAATGTTTGAAAGTGCACTTTTCCCTTCTTTAAGTCAGCACTGATATATGCTTAGTGTTTTATTCCATATGCTTTATATTGATGACACTTTATGAAGTCACTCCAGTGGTCCCTGGGAATGTAAAATCATAGATTAGTTCACATGTATTGAGCTTAGAAGAATGAATTGCAATAAATGAGACAATAATGTGGAATATCTTGACAATAGTTTCTCCAAATACTTTAAGATGAACTGTAGGTTTAGGTTTTACAGATACCATTCTGGGAAAAATAAATTCCATAGAAATTTCACAGAATGTTCTGAGTTGAAGGGACCCATAAGGATCATTGAGTCCAGCTCCTAAAGTGAATGGTCCGTATAGGGGTTGAACCCACAACCTTGGTATTATTAGCACCATGCTCTAAATAACTAAGCTAAATGTTCGTAAAAGAGAATCTGTGTGCCTATTTCTCAGAAAAGTTTGTATTTGTTAGGAAATTTTTAGACTAGTGATGATATGTTGACTAAAGAGGGTGACTATTTTATGTTGTGTAAAGAGAGGAAATAGATAAATTTTATTTGTGAATTGCATGCTGGATCCAACTTACTAATGCGTAGTCTCTGTTCCTGTTGTTTGTGCATCATATTGTTCATCAAGTTTTAAGAGAAAGAAAATTATTTTTATTTTAAATTGACCCTTCCTGAAACAAACCACTCTCTTTGTCTTAATATAATTTTTATGTAGACAAACAATCAAACTCTAAGCATCTGGATTGATGATTATGTTTTCCCATTGCATACATGTAATTGTTTTTAAGACTTTCTTCTTACTAATAATATTTATCAGGGTGTATGTTTGTCTATTTTGAATGTTAATTGATGGCAGAGTTCAATTTTCTTTTACGGCATGGGGTTTGTCAAGGACATACAGGAAAAAATAAGAGCTGGGAAACTGCAAAACATGTTTTAGCTGAGGAAACATTGTCTCCCATCACAGCACACTTTCTAGCATATTAGAAAAAAGTTATTATACTCCCTTCAATATTTTTTGTAATTTGAAACAGATGAACTAACATTACCCCCTCCATCCCTTTTTTTTTTAATCCTGAGGTTTAAAGTCTATATGCCTACAAGAGTTGGGTGACATTTCTGACAGTTTATGGGCCATTTCATCTATTGGGTAATGCTCTTGCAAATGGAGCTTTGATGGGCTGGGTACTACTGTTATTCGACAGGACTGAAAAATCTGAAGAACTGGCTGCTTTCTGCATTTTCAGGCCACAAGAAGGAGAAGATGAGTCAGAAGAGAGCTTCTGCTGTCTCTAATCCCTTAAAAGAGGAATCATTTGAATGAGAAAAAAATACATGAATTTACTTGTTTTTTTGAGGAGAACAAGAAAGGGTCCAGAACCTGGGGAAAATCAGCTCCCATATTTTCATGCAAAATAAAGTTCAAATTATGCTGCTGTTACTTCTTTCTTGTTTCCTTTCTCTTACAGTTGCAGATCTGAAAAGTGAGAATTGGAGAACTGTCTTGGACCTACAGATCTCCCCAGGCAGCAGAAGCAGGACGGCCTGAGGAACAGTAGTGTCAGGCACACCTGCCCAGGGCTAGCGGAGCTGTGTGGGGTAGCCCTGCTGCTATAGGAAGGAGAGGGAGCACATTGGGGGACCCAAAGGCAGATGTGGGACCTGGGAAAAAACTAGGGCTGGAGAGCAGAAGACGACCTCTTGTGTCCTATTTAGTAAAGCTTAGAGTCACTCACAAGTTTAAACTGCAAATTGAAAAGTTTCTGGCAAATGTCTTTGGATTAGGTAATAATGAAATACTATTCCAGCCTACAAAATACTTGCTCTGAACTATTTACTATCTGGTTTAAAGCAGGAAAAATCCCAACCCAAAACACTCAGTTCTCCATCAGCACGTCACTTTTTTTTTGTGTGTGTGTTTGTTTGTTTTATTTTGTTTCATTTTGTTTGTTTTTTAGGCAGCTGTGTGGTTTCTGAGGCATTGTGGGAGAGCAAGTGTCAACACTATGTGGAAGATTTATGTCCATTTTAAAACAAGGTTTGTTGGATCAATTATGTGTGCACATATCTGCATATGTTGCTTTTCCATGCAGAATTCACGTTCTTGTGCAGTGCTTCCAATTCCAATGTATCATGTGTTGTACCTTTGTATTTCGAAAGTCCATAACTACTGTTATCTGATTTTTATACAATGGAGACTCTGGACAGCTAGGTATGTGGGACTGGCAGCAATTTTTGGTTAACATTTCTTGAAGGATTGTGTAGCTACGTAGTCTTGAAGAACTGATTCTGGCTTTTTCCCTCCTGTGAGCAGTTGTACACATTCCCCACCCTGACTAGGGCTCTGTTTTAGCCCCTGTGGGTCCCCCCACCCTTGCCATGGCCCAGGACACTGTTCCAGCCCCCTGGGGCCATCATCCCCTGTCTCAGTGACTCTGCTGGTCTCCAGCTCCCCACAGCCCTGCCCTACCCAGCCAGAGGCCCTGCTGAGCTGGACCCACCCACGGGTCTGTGCTCCTGGGGAGATGCCTGATGCCCAGGACTGGGGCTGCTCCAGCTGTCCAGCTCCTGGCTGGGGTGGGACATACATTGGTTGCTGGGCCCTGCTCAAATGGGTCTGCTGGGAAGCCTACAGTGCCTGACCCCACAAGACCCACCAGCCTTTGTGGTCAATGTGAATGTTTATTAACAACATATTAACTGCAGAAAGAAAAAAAAAATCCAAGTAGACAACTTAAACATTTCCCAGGAGACATTTTCTTCCAATCCAAAGCTCACATTCATAGAACTTTTGTTGTCTCTGGAAATTTGTATTAAATTCAACAGTGTGAAATGAGTTGTGAGTCAACCTCCACACTTTAAATCATCAAAATACTTCTGTATTATTACCAGACATTAAAACCAACATCTTGTTCAAGTAGGAAGAGTAATGCAAATTTAAGGAATCCTTGTGACTCAGTGGTGTGTGTAGGAAGTATCCCAGTGTTGTGTAATGGGAAGAACAGCCTGGAATCAGTCCTGCCAGTTTTTCTTGGGGAAAACCGCCAGAGACATGAGCTGTTAAGTCAATGTTGCATTTTAGTGAAATTTTTGGCACATCTAATGCTTAAAGTCCCCTGAAGGGAAAATATTGTAGATCCAGCTGGTAGTTCTAGGAGTGAGGTTGGGAAGGAGGTTATTGTTTCTAGCATTTCTTGGGAGCTGAGGAGAGATGCCACTTCCCATCCTGTGGGGTTGACCCTAAAGAAGTGTGGCCAGGAGCTACCACTTGGTTGTTCCTTGTGAGGGGCTGTTTGCTGTGACTGCTGGCACTGGCACTGTATGATGGACATGAGCAGGGATGCAAGGGTACTCCATGGAAGTATTTTGATGATTTAAAGTGTGGAGGTTGACTCACAACTCATTTCTCACTGTTGCATGGACACTTGTGTCAATGGGTAGTGTAATAAGTGAAAAGAACCACGAGTAGATAAAGGGAATATACAGGCCAGGTGGCTTGTGAGACATGTTTCAATATGGAGCAATACGTCATGAACTTCATGACTGTGCGTAAGCAAGAAAGGAAGCAGTTGACAAAATGTTTATACTGAAAATAAAATTTTACTTTAAAGATTGTAGGCATTAGTCAGTCAGGGAAAATACTCTTTTTTTGGTTGCCATATGAGTTTCAGAAGTCGTGTTTCAAAGATGCTCTCAGGGTACTCGCACTTTGGAAATGTAGCCAAATAAACTATTCCATATATTCAACAACAATGTAGTTATTACTTGAGACTGTTGCATACTGTAACATTAATTTCATAACATAATGTTTGTTTGTGCATATGTGGGCTGGATTTTTGGCTTAGATAAGGCTCCTCACTTGGACAGTCCAGCAAAGTAAGCTGGATCTGCCACAGTTTGCTTTTTGATTTTTTGTATCTCCCTGTCTTCTTTCCTGATGCTTCTGTGAAATTGTTCTGCTTTGAAGAAATAAAATGTTTAGTTAAATTCTTTATTTTTTATTCCAGAAAAAGAGGTACAGTTATTTAGGAGTGGGCTTTCTCTGTGGTGATACTTATCCCATTCCTGCTGACATCACAGCTTGGGCTGAAGCTACAGAATGATCATTTGTCTGATAAAGATAACTTGATGAAGTGCACCGTTGATCTTATGATGAGCAGCATGTTTGATGTTTCTACTTTTCATAATTGATTCAGCTAAGAATTTGTTTTAATATAATAGGTATATAAATAGACTCTTTAAGGAATTAGGACCTAAATGTAGTAGGCTATAATAATAGCTCAGAATCTTTTCTGCAATGTACTGCAGGGTCATTTTTAACTATATGCACTGCACAATCACTTTAAAGAGCTCTTACTTTAAGCAGACATCTTGATTGGTTATATAAAACCACAGTTGCTAGATATTTTATTCAGTCTCTAAAATGCAATGTCTTTTTGAAGCTGGTGTCATTGTTAGCATATATTTTGTCTTGTCATTGCAAAATAATTATCTGTGCTCTTGAAAGTCTTTTCTGTGGAACAGCTGAACTTCAGATTACTGTAAATTCCCAGTGTGCACACGTATGCACCAGTATTACATGCAGTTACATAATTTACGACTGTGCAGTGAAGTGCAACTTTAGAAAAGTCTGGCAGTGAATTTTCCATTAGAGCTGAATGAATATTGCAAAAGAACTTCCACAAATATTTCAATCTTTCAGTAATTTGACAATCTCACTTTTTTGTAATGTCTTAAATATTTCCTTTGAATCTTCAAAAACATGAGGAAGATCAATTTTTTGTAGGCACTTAGAAAATAGTCCAGTTATCTGAAATGAATTCTGAATTAATTATTCTACCCTAAATGCCATTCTCTTAAAAAGGTGTGCAGTTTATGGCTGAGGTTATTGCAATCAGAGTTCCAACCCATTTTTAATTTAAAAAGTTTTTCCTCAAGAAACTATATACAGTCTATCATTTAGAAAAAGAAAGGGATAAATAATAAAAAGCCTTCAGTCTCTTAATTTTTGGGATGATCCCAACTTTCTAAACAACTGTCAATTCTATAAAACTTCGTGGGACTGACAATCTGACAAGCCAGCAGAAGAATGGTTACTTTAGATAATGTATAAAATAGATTCCTTTTCTTCCACATCCTCGGTTTCTATGAGGTTGGGAAAAACACACTGGTGAATATTTACAATATTTACAAATATTCTGCTCAATATTAAGGGAGCTGGATGTTCTCTGCACTTTCCTCCTCTAGTCATTGCAGGAACTGAGCAAGAGAGAATCAGCTCTAGGGGAAGTTTAGATCAAGCAACCTCTTTTTGCCCACCTTCGAAACAGCCATCTTTCTCTTCCTGTTGGCTGTGAGAGTAGGTCATTAAATTAGGTGCCTAAAACTGGAGACTGTTATTAAGCTCCATGTCACGTATGTACATCTTTGTGCGTTGCACGGGTTGTAGCCTCAGTAGAATTATCAATTCTCTGTTGGGTTCTCTCTCTGCTGTTTAACTTTCCTGCAGGATTCCATTGCAAGGAAACAAAAGCACTTCTGTCCGTCCCAGATTTGGACTCAGAAACAATCCCACTTCTGTCAACTCTTGATTAGGGAACTGGGCCAGCTCAGCTACATTTCTCTCCTTCCAGAGTATGCAACCAAATAGTTCTACTAAAAGTAGAGGTGAGTTAGTCAGTAAAACAAAAGATCACTTTAGAGAGAAGATTTTATAATCTTAAGTGTGTATTTTTCTCCCATAATGTTATATATCATCAAAAGCTAATCTGAATGGGATTCTTCTTCAAGGATAAAGGAAAGGAGTAGATCCAGCCTGCAGTCTTCTGGTAAGCCCAGAATTACTTGAGGCCCTAAGCCTGTTTTACTCAGTTTTTGATTGTTTCAATTTTATTTCTGCTGGGTTTTTCATCATCCATACAAACATAAGAGTTGATTCTTAAATTCTGCCTCCTTTCCTAGCGTTCTAAAGATAAAACACAAAGAGATTGCTTTGCAAAGAACATCTTCATGCATGTTGACTGCCCTGAAGTGTATTGAGAAATCTCTCTTTTAGATGGTAGAGAAACTCAGCTGGAAACAAACCATCTAAGACTGGGAAAGGCTGTGGTGGAGCACAGTTTATCGTGTCAGTATGGAGGCTTATGAGACCTCAAAAAAAAATTCCAGAAAAATTGTTTTATGTGGAAGTGGAGTTAAGACACCCTGAGACTGCTCTGTACTGTGAATCAAAGGGGATTTGATTTGTAAATGGAAATGATTAGGATATTCCTTTTGAAAGCTCTGTTCTTGTCAAGTTTAAATCTGTTATGTGCACATATGCTGAGCCTGTATTTACAGCCTTTTGAACACTGCTGACTTAAAGAAGTCAACAAAAACTGCTGACAGTTTTTCACATGCGATGAGTGCTTGAATCTTTACAACCTTGACTCATTTGTGACTATTGTATCATTTTGACACTTGCAAGACGAACATTTGAGACTACAGCATCTTAAATTACAATCCAGGGTCTCCATCTACATTGTGCTGCAGAAGGCAATCACTGAAACAATTTTGACATAAAACAATATATAAGCCTGGGAGCAGGTTGATTGTCAAGCCCTACTTGATGATCAACTTAATCTTATTAAGCTGATGAGTGATATCTCTCTCTCTTTGTATTAAGCAATTTTGAAATACTTAGGCTGAAAGCACAGTTTAACAATTCTAAAAGATACCTTCTGAAGATCTCACAGGGAAAAATCTGTAAACATTTAAATGTGATTACTAAGTTTGCCAAGAGAAAACTGATGTGTATGAAAGGACTGAAGACCACACGCTTCCTAACTTCTTTGCAGGAGAAAGATGGGGATAATGGACCTTATAGACCATCTCTATTGGAAAATAGAAGTGTTTGTAGGAGCTTTAGGAGACATGGATGTGACGTTGTTCCATGGTGTTGACTACACTAAAATTACATATATATATATTTAATATATTCTGGCTGCATTTGTTTAATAGTCTATAGAATACTATAGAATACAAGTTTGCCTGCTTGACCCTGAGATTAACTCGATTAGAGCATGGTGCTAATAATGCCAAGGTGGTGGGTTTGTCCCCATCATGGGCCATTCACTTCAGAGTTGGACTTCATGATGCTTGTGGGTCCCTTCCAACTCAGAATATTCTGTGATCTACTCTAAGTTATCACTCTTATATTGGGAAAGAAATTGCTATCCTGAAGCCTTTAGCACAGAATATTGGTTTGTGGCCATAGTGCTAAATTATGAAGCATTCATTTCAATAGCCCTACTGGACTTTCCCACACATGCTTTGCTTATGCAAATAAAAGTTACGTGTGGGACTTCCTTGTTCAAGATATTTGTATAGAAGTGAGGGGGGGGGGAAGAAAGAGGGATTAAGGAAAGATGTTTCAAAATATTAGATACTAAAAATCATAATAATTTAAATATTTTTATGAAACAGAAAACTACTTCTGATTTTTTTCTCTTGAAGGCAACTAAAGAATTTGACTTCCATTTCCAAAGTTACCTGGGACACTTTTTAGTGCCTTTACAGACAAAACAATTTAGTGTAAAACCATAATCTCAAAGATTCAATAATTTTTTCTTGTATTTGTATGAAAAGAGGACTGAAGTACTTTTATTCACTAAATTAGGAGCAACTCCAATGTACACACAAATTCAGTAAAGATCTCTTCCAAGAGTTGATTTAATATACCCCAAGTGAGTTGTTCAGTAAGACTCCCAAATAAGACTGAAGGCTCTAAAAATGAACAACAAATCCACATTTTATTACCAAATTAATATTTAAATTTTTCATAAGGAAAAATCAAATTGGCAATGCAAGATATTTCAGAAGCCCTGGTACTTCACAAGCCCTGTTTATTCCAGTTGTCTCCTGTCCATTGTAGGCCTTTTGATCAATTTTAATCAGCTCAGTAGCCTCCTTGGTTGCTGCAAACTGCACAAGCTTTTTTCACAGTGGAGCATTTATTTTTTGTTTGATTGTTTTTTAATTTTTTTTGGATTGGGGAGGGTTATTTGGTTTTGGTTTTTTTTAAATTTTTTTTTGGATCTGTGAGTCTGGGTTTTTTGTTTGATTGGTTTATTTTTTGTTCTTATTTGATATTTTTAGTATCAATTTCCTTGCTTGCTTCTGGAAGTGACTGGATTAAGACATGTTAATGGTGTTGTGGTAAGGATGCACTGGCTTTCTATATCCAAACAACTTTCTGTAACAGCACATGGAGTCAAGCAGCTCTTCTGTAGTGCTTTGAATTCAAAGTTCTACTACAGGCCTTTCACTAGCTTAGCATTATGTTCAGCTTAGCATTATGACAGACTGTCATAGGTTTAATGAAGAAAAGGAACTTAGTTTAGAATTTTTTTTTCCCTTCCCCCTGCCCCTCTGAGGAAGGTAGGCTCAGTTTTTCTGGGGCTGGGGTACTTAACTATCACAAAAGAACTGGCTGGCCAGGTAGCATTCCAAGCTGATGGTTTTCTTTTGTCTCTAGGGGAAAGGGAAAAGAACTTTTTTCTTCCACGGGAAAATCACACACTGGCTGGTGTGGTCTCTGAACGCAGCTGGGTTGTGGGTTGAGGAAAAAAAGCTCCAAGGCTTGCTTTCCGGCTGATTGGCTGCCTGGCTCAGTTTTTGCCTCCGGCCCTGTTTCGGCTCCCAGCCTGGGACCTGGTTTGGACTTATCGGACAAGAGTTTGTCTTGGAGAGGAGGTAGGTTTTTTTTTGTTTCCCCCTCTGCTCCCGTGTTCTGGCAGTGGTTTTGATTTTTGTGCACATCGGAGAGAGACAGAGAGAGAGAGGGGCACGCCGCCAGCCGTAGACAACGTGAGTTTTTCCTGACAGAAGCCCTTTTCCTTCCCCCTCTCCCCTCCTCAGTGAGGGAAAGCCGCCATTTCTGGTGCCACCATCCATCCCAAGGCAACCGCGGGGCCCAACAGCGCCCCCTGCTGACTGTGGGTAGAATTGCACCGGAAGCGCAACTGAACTGGTTTATTTTTGTTGAAAGGGAGTTCTTTTTTTCCTTTGAGGTTTTTTTTTGTTGTTGTTCTGCCAATACTTATATATTCTTTAATAAAGGGCTGTTATTGTTTTTCCTTTCTCCACATTTTTCTCCCAATCGGAGCCTCTTAATTTCGGATTCACAATTTGCTTAGAGGGAGGAGTTTTGGTTTTTGCCTCATAACTCACCTTCCTTAGCAAACCACTTCTGTCTCATTAAACTGAGACACACACTTGCCGGTGGTGTCAGTTGTTCAAGTAGGTGCATAAGAACTTGTTTTAAATATGCAAATATTGTATTGTTTTCTAAATGGTCTTTTTCCTCCTCTTTTTGCCCTTTTTAATGTTATTTGAATGTAAACATGAATTTTCTAAAATGCAGGATGAAGCAAAACAGAGGAGAAAGGTTCTCAGAACTGCATTTCAAAGTCCCTGACTATTTTGTTGTGAGTGTTATTGTCTATTTTGAAACAGAAGTTTGTCTTTACTTGCAAGTCTTCTGATATTGCTTCAGTTTCGTTCATATTTCAGTTAATAAAATAAGAATCCCTACTCTCTCCACCTCTCTCTTATGATACTCTCCATGCATATAATGTTCAGTAAAAGTACAAGCAATTTTGCTGTCCTCTACTGTTTTCTAAATATATTCAGTGTTTGAATCAATATTGAGTTTTTGCTATGTACAGTAGCAGTCAAATCTATGATAAATTATCTTTTCATTAGTGTTATTAAATGTAGCACTCAGACTATTTATCTATTAACGTGCTGTCATCTTGGAGGAGTTTGTATGAAATTGGATTGCACTTGCAAAAAGAATTCCTTTAGTTTCTTCAGGTCCTAGAAAATTACATTTAAGATTAATTTTTTTTTCTCTCTACTTCTTCCCCCTCCCCCAACAACTTTTTTCCTTTCCCCTCCTTCTCTGTTGATATAGTCATTATTTTCTGAATGAATGCCAACACCATAGCAGATTTTTCAAAGACTCTCATCGTAGCAGACATTTTGAGCTCTGGCTTTGACAGATTGCACATTTTGAAGGTGTGATACTGTAGCAAAGCTTTTTAGTAAATTTGGCAGACTACATACTGTCTTGAAATCCACTGATGAAAAGTGAAAAATCTATTAGATGTAGGTTGGCAGGATACATGTGACCTGCTGACAGGCTGTGCACATATTTTATTCGATTCCAGGGGCAAAGGATCCAATTCTCAGGGGTTTATGAAGAATTGCAGTAAATGTCACTTACAGAATGAAAAAAAGACAGTCTTGGAAGAATTAGATTGTAGGAGATGACTAAAAAAAGAGTTGCAAAAGTCTTTGTCTTACATATAGGGTTTCACTGAAATTATGATTGGTAGGGAATATGTAGGAACCATGATAGTAATGTGTGTTATACTGATGAGCTTCTTTGATTACTCCTGCCTTTTTGAAAAAAGAATTTGCAAATAGAGGAAATCCTTTCATTTTCCAGTGCTCAAACTATAGGCTTACTCTTACAGTTTTGACTCTCCATTTTTGATGTTGGGGCTGGGATGCTCAACATCCCATGATTATTCTGCAGGAAAGAGCGCAGCTTCCAAAAGCAGAAGGGGTTTTACAACAGTTTACTTGCAGGCAGAAGGCTGGTCTGAGGAATTTCCCTTGTGATTTTGAAAAGCTGCTGCCTTCCTTGGTGCTTCCTCAAAAGGTGGATCTGTCTTGTATGACAGGGTATCAAAGTGAACACCCAGTGTGCACAGACAGAAGAAGCACCCTGTGTGTACCTCTGGCTAACCTGGCTTTAGTTTGAAAAGAGAGGTCATGATGCTGCTCAAAGGGGTGATAGGATCCTCCTCTCCATCCTTGATTACATATTTTCACCTCCACCTTTGTACTGGCATTGCCTTTTGGCACCCTATGGTTAGTTAACTCAAAGTGCTGATCTAGCTAAAAAATAATTACAGCACATAAGAAAAAAACTTAGTTCACAGCTGGATCAGGAGGCTCAGTGGGCACATGGATACTAGGACTTGTGCAAGAAGAGGAAGAAATACATTGTTAGGGCAGGTAAGGGGCAGAGCTACATTTTTGGTAGTGGCTTAACTTGGCACATTTTTTAAATTCAGTGACATATACTCGTCAGAGAAATAAAAGGCTTACTAATTCTTTCCAAAACTGTGTAGGGCTTAGGACAATATTCAAACAATCACATGTAAAAGTGGAGCCATCTCCACAGCACCTCATTGCAGTGTCAGTGAATCTTAATGCTTGCTTTTTTACTCCCCTCATAAAATTCCTACCTAAGATAATAATAGTGGAATATAAAAACAGATCTTACCCATAAAAGGTAAATTGGCTATCAGATTTTTTGTCTATGGAAGTACATTTCATCATACGTTCATGTCCATTTGCATTTTTCTGGAGAATTGGTTTTAGTACTTATGTGTTTGGGACTTTCACAGTTTTTGTATTCTGATAGTTTGAATACTGTAGTCATGATGCTGTTCTGTTCTTTTAGCATTCTGTAATATTCTATATTTCCATTGAAAATATGTAGCCTTAGCACTGACCATATAGTGATTACTAGTGAAAAAATACATGTAAAACATTGCTTATTACTTTCTGATTAACATTTGCACAGGCAGGCCAAAGCAAGTTTTAGGGACATTAAACTGGGGAGAGAATTGGTAATGAAAAGATGAAACAAAGACTCTTTAACAAGAGAAATGAATATAAAAATTTTTGGAAACTCAAAACTATGGAGCCCATAACTTGGGTTTTTAATATTTGAAACTGATTGCTACTTCTAATGCTACTTTTTTGTCTCAAAATATGAAATAATGAATGCAAATCTCAGATGAGAAACAAGATGTAGGGATTATGATCCCTAGCACATTCTCTAAGTTAAAGCCTTGGGTTCTTCTATTTAAGACTCGACCTAGAGACCTTAGACTGTTTTGGGAAGACCTATTCTGTTTTAGAAAGACTAACACTGCCACTGGAGACGGAGCACAACTTAAAATTCCACAGGAGATTGCCGATAGAAATATCTTAAGGGGATAGAGGCATTCTGTAAGTGGGTTAGGATGTGAAGGGGAGAAATTGCAGAATTATAAAGATGCTTAAAAGGAGATTTGTACTGATTTTTACATATGAGACACAGTTACTGATATGCAGCGTGGATCCATCCTATGAGGCACTTATATAGCTAGAAATTCAAGAGAAGGTTTGCACAAGTTGTAGCCTGCTAAACCACAAAAAATCCAAGAGAAATCTCTTGAGCATGAGGAAAGGATCTGAAGATGGAAGGAATGAGAGGTGATGTGAAAAGGTGGTCAGATTGCTCAGTTGGTCTCTGATACGTGAAGTCCCCTTGCCAGTGCACATCCTCCCATCTCACTCCAACCCTGCATCAGAAACTGCTTGACAAGCATGGGGCAGGCAGTCTCATGTCTGAAAACACTGGAGAAGGAAAATTAAAAATAGGTCCCATAGAAATAAAGAGACCATAAGGAAGAGGTGTTGGGAAATAAAGGTATGGGGACAGTGCTAGAAGGCAAGATAGAGACACTGGCGTAAAGTGAAAGGTGTGTGCATGGAAGAGTGGAAACGGAAGTATTTGGGTTTTGGCATCCTTGACCTTAAAAACCAACAATATCTGAGTTGCAGATGGCTGTGTGGAGAGTACAGAGGTACAAAAGCTATCAGATTCATAAGATTGAGTCTGACAGAGTAAATGGTAACATAATCAACTATGAAAATCAAGATTTTGCTTGTGTGATTTGTGTTAAAAAGAAGATATTTATAAACAGCTAAGATGATATTTTATGTTTGTTATAAATGGCATAGTATTTTTCTCTGAACTTTCAGTATATGCTATTGTAAGGGCAGCATATCAGACAAAATACAACATTTTTTGTTTTGTTCCACTATGTCAGCTCCCAGTTTAAGTATTAATTTAGAATAACATACCATCCATCAATCACAACTTCCATGTCTTCATATTTTCCTTTCTTGTCATCTTCAGTCTTGAACTGGCATGTTCCAAAGATGTGTCAGTCTTTAATCGGTGTAGCCAGAATGGCATCCGACCTTTTGCAAGTTCTAGTGTACTTTTTCTGAACTGACATCTGATCTGTCAAATTCACACCTCTTGAAAATGTGAAGATGTAGGCAACAGGGTTAGTATAAGAAACATGTAATTGCGAGAAACAATGTATAAACGCTTTTCAGTAAATTCTCTTTTTTAATGGCATATATAATAATACTCTAATTTTGTAATTTGTATTAAATGTGTATATTTCAAAAAAGTAGTTCCAGCAATTGAGATTATTGTCCCAATATAAACACATAAAATCATCATCCTTATTACTAAAGGTACTGTCTTCAGGGAAAAAAAATTCCATTTATTGCAGCTCCTTTACTGTAAGGAGTAAGGTAATTGTTAATAGCAAAGGTTGACCTTTAAAAGGAAAAAAAAGAAAACCCTCCACAGATTTCATAACAGTGGTCCTTGTTGCTTTTTTTATGTTTGTTTTTTTTTTTTTAATTTTGTTTCCTCTTTGAATGCATATTTTAATATTTTTTACTGAGCTATAAAACTACTTTCTTCAGGTCACTGGGGAGGAATTGACATTCTTGCAGATGCATGCGATCAAGCTCCTTACTTATAGAAAGAATTGAAAATTCCTTGCCAGCTGCATGTTGGTATTAAAATCAAATGTACTATATCTTTGGAGTAATCAATATTGCACTTGTCTGAGATGTACAGAAGCACTTGTGCAGACAGACAGACTGCACCAAAATGTATTACGGACTGAGATGAGAGTAGGTACCCACAAGTGACTGAGAGCTAAAGTTGCCGTGTGAACGGTTCACTTGCTCTCATGTCACTATTCAGAAACATGAAGTGTCAACACAAGATCTGTTGTGTCTCAGAAACAGTAAGGGAAGTGAGTAAACTGTGTGTAAGTCCTTGGAGGAGGTTTATCAAGCAAATCAATTACATACTGAGGATGATGAAGTTCAGTTTATAGTAAAGAAACACTGACTATTGAGTAACATAGCGGTTAGAGCACTTACTCAGCAGTGGAAAACCTAGGACTGAAATTATAATTTTTGTTAAAGAATCATGAATCCTGAACTACCACTTCACAAAAGAGTGCCATGGCCATCAGGATACAAGCAAGTCTAAGCTGTAGGGATGAAAAATCTCACCCACAACAGTATTAGTTTGTTCCTCTGTGTGGAAAGGAACACCGGAGTGATCAGCTGGAGACATCACAGAAAATCAAGCAGAAACCAAGATAGGGACAGTCATATGGATGTTACTGGAGGAGAACGGATGCTGGTGGAGTTGCCTATGTGTTGTACATTAAGGGCTTATTGGAAGTAGTGCATCAGCAGCACTGGAAAACAGGATCATACCCTAGAACAGCAAATCCACAAAGGAATGATTTGATTTTATTAGTATAAAATTGCCACTTGAAACATTTACTTATTCATTTACGCTACTCTTGTCTTAATCAGAAGCCTTCTGAATCTGATGAGCTTTGACAGTTTAGACTTAGGCTCTAAATTTAAAATTGCCTCTGCTCTGTCAAAGAAGTGTTGTATTACATTTCAAACAATGTTTACTGGTGATGATATGAATTGTCATTTTGATTACAAAAAGAGGCTCTGCAGGGAGTTGCTAATAGTAACTCTAATAAGGAGTCAGACCATAAAAGATTAGGAAGACTCAATATAAATTATAACTTGCTTTAATTTAGAATTGTTGTCTTACAAAACATTCTCTAAGGAATCTTTTAAATATAAGTCATCCATACAAGTATTCTTAAAGGTAAAGGGACTCTGTGGCAAAATGAAACATTGCATTGTACCTGCAGACAATAACAAATATTCAAATTATTTTCTTTTTATAATACAGTGTAAAATAAAATATTTGAAATACTCAATAAGACATTTAAAATTCGAGAGTTTTTAGGGACTGTGAATATAATTCTTTTTCTCAGAAAAATGTGGTCTCTTTCTTTATTGCATCTGAGAGCAATACCATATTAACCCCAGGCAGCATCAACTGTAAAGTTAAAGTGGCAGCACTATGGTCCTCATGGGAGAATGTGAGGATGCTTCCTACGTTTGCATCAAAGATCAAAGTACAATTTGGGGTAGGTGCTGACTGAATGTTCAAAATTCAAAGGACATTTAAGGCTAATAGCTCTATTTAGTAATTCACCAGACTGCTTTAATGGCAGAATAAGAATTTCATACAGCATAACATAAAGAAGGGAGTCCCTGTAGCTGAAACTAAACAAAAATCTGAGTTCAGCTAAAAACCTACCTGCCAAACCAGCTTTTAATTTTGTTGTTGTTTTACTATTTTTGGCTTTCTACTATGTAATAAGATTAAACCCAATATTTTATGGGGTCTTTGCTTTTGTTCGGTTGGTTGGGATTTTTTGGTCAATATGTAACAGTTCTTACCTTTCAAAACAGTAAGAGCAGCTTAAGACTACAGAATTAATTTTCAGAGTATGGCAAGGAGCCATATGCATTATCAGATAAGTGATAATTTGTCATTAACTAAGTCTTCTTCAGACTGACGGTGCAGGAATGGACATATCAGATTCTGTCCATGGTTCATTAATAGTGGTCCGAGTTCATGGATGCTGGACAGCAGGAGTACTTGCTGCAGTCTGTCATCCTGACTTTTCTCTTTCTCTCCATGTACTAAGACATTAAACACAGAGGTATTAATATTTAGACTGCAATCAAGAAATCATGCTGTTTTAAATCTTTCTATTATCATATCTATTTCTTGACTTTCTTTCCTGTGGTGAATTTAACTATCTGCTATTTTATATAATTTCTTACATAAAGCCTCAATTTTAGAGGTTCTCTAACTAGAAATAAAACACTTAAAACCACACATGCAGCATGGTTAAAATGACCCTTTGTTCCCATCTGTTGCTTATGCAATTTAAAATGATGTATGCTGAAAGTAAGGCTATTTAATACTCTGTGAATTTTCACAGAAGATTGACTCAAAATGATATTATATCTTTCCTGCAATTGTAATTCATACAGGAAAAAAAAGAGATTCAATGACTTCTTTGTTTTTCCCATAGTTTAAAATTTGTCTTTTAAAATGCAAGAAAAAAAAAATTGGCTTAGAGAAGTGAGGAGAAAAGGTATCAGTCATAACCACAATGTAAGAACTGTAACATAATATATATAAAAACTTATTTGTGTCTTTCTCTATTGGCTAACATCTGATTTACCTTTTTCTATCTGTGAGCTCAAGCCAAGTAATACTTTAGGGATGGACAGATATGCCTAGAAAGGCAACCCGAAACCGGATGGCCCTGGGGATGTTGTAAAATGAGTGTATGTTTCAAAAGAGAGGCCCAAATAAAAGGAGTGCGTATTTGGCAGTGCCCTTTGAGTTGGCATACCCAGACTGGAAGAACTGAGCTGCTTAGTTATTTTGAAGGTGGATGTATGAAATTACACATACCATGAGCTGGGATTCTTGGTCTAGGCTTTCCCAATACCTCCTGAAAAAAAGGAGATATTTTGCATATCAAATCAACTGAAAAAATGTGGATTTGTTTAATTTTTCCTGTAGAAACAATGAGTCCATGGTAACATATGGGATTGGTGTGGAATGGCAGCAGTATATAACAATCTCTTACCTGACTTGAATATTCAGTAAGGCAGTTGTTCTGAGACACTTGAGATGTCCAGCAGAGCAGTCCTCATTTCTAGCCATTTCTCTGCATTTCTGGAGTGGGGTAATTCCATATGTCAACGTAGGGTAGTACTTCACTCGATGCTAATTGTTTTTATTGACACTAAAAATATGACCACAGAAAAGAATAGTTTTTGGATGTCTCTTGCTCACCTCATTAAAAGACGTACAGATATTGGAACATTGTTCTTAAGGGAGATCTGAAGGTGTGCATTCATTTTTAATAATTTAAAAGAAAAATTATTCTCCTTGTGCATATCAGCTTATTCTTAACAGGATGATCAAAATGATATGCCAGGAACAAAAAAAAAAGCAGGTCTGAAGTAGCTGGCACAACATGTTATACCTGTGGTTAGATTTCAGACATTTTCTATATACAATTAAAATTCATTATACCTTTGTACAAGGGTTTATTTAGGAAGTCTGACATGGGGAAATTATTTGAGTGATTTGACTTACCATATTCTTATATGAATCAAGGTAGTGTTGCTTCTCTCCACACTGAATACATTTATTCATAGGAAATAATAAAGCCTTTGATCGAAGCCATCTATACACTATATTAAGTATATCTACTGAAGGTACCTTGCCTAATTGTAGCAGCTGTAATAAAATTTTAGGCTAAGAAAGTGACTGTGAAGAGCTTAATGTCCATAACTGCTGAATGCTCACTTGCTAGGTTAAGGGAGAGTTAAATTCACAGCTGTCACATATGTGCACAATGGAGTGATATCTCAGATTCTTCCTGTTTTCCCTGTCCCTACTGCCCCTCAAAGTCTACAAACTTTTTATTAAGAAAACAGGAAATAATAATGAGGAAATGTCTGAGCACAAGAAATATGAGCCAAAATGCAGTGGGTCTTAGATAATTATTTTTAGTAAAGCACTCTGACTGTTTTTGCTCTGAAAACAATTATAACTAAGAACTGGCCTCTATGTGAAGCAGAAGAGTCCTGCTGATACTGGATTGATGCTCTCCATAGGAATGTGAGCTGCAGTTTTGGCCACAAAAGCAGCTCCCATTATGGTCTTTTTTCTTTTCTTCTGTGCATGTGTATCAAGAGGCTAGCTGCTAAATTAGAAGCTCTGATTTGTATTCAAAGTGGAGATGGAAGAATATCTACTAACTTTTAATTTAATTGCTTATGTTGCTGAGTGGGTTGTGTTTGAGGTGTTTGTAGCACTGCAGACTGACGGTTCTGCAGCAGACTGACCGCCGACTGCTTGTATCACTTAGGCACTGCTTCTTTTGCTCAGAAGGGGAAAGCTGAATGTATTGATTTCTTCCTATGTTTAGGATACGATAAATGAAAATTGTATCTTAAGTGTTCTTGAATCTATGCCTGAACTGAGCAGACTGAAGAAACTGTAACAAATGTAAGAAAAAAGCAGTCTGGTAAGCATTCAGTTTAAAAGGAGGGAATTATCTTTTTGTCAGCTGACAGAAGTGCCTGAACACTTAATGATAGAAGTTTTGATTTGGCAAAAGAATTACCCTACAAACTGCAGGGAGCTTTGTTTGCAGTTGTTTACTCTTGACCTTCTTGACTTCTAAGGAACAAATAGGCAAAGGAAGGAATTGAACCTGTTAAAAAAGTTGAATCAATTAAAATTGATAGAGTTAATACTTGTCTTATCAAAAGTGTATTTATAGCTCTTTTTCCAATAGGAAAGACGAAAGATTCTCGAAGATGAAAATGAGGACTTGAACAAATATAATCATTAGGGTGTTCTATTACATGTATAGTTAGAGAAGGGACCAACACTATTGGCTGCCATTTCATTGTTACAGCTCACTGTCCTAGGTTCATAAAAGAATTTATATGATGTGAGCAATTGAAATAATATCCAAGCCTACACTATTTTAGATTTAAGGGTGTTTTATGTTATACATTTTCACTGCTTATGGAAATGAGCAAAGAAAAACTCCTGTGTTTTTCTCACCAAATTGAATTGGACGGTTACTAGAACTCCACCTGTAAGTTCATTCTGCTGATTTTGCTAAAGTTTGTGAATTCAGTAGAGAGGGCACTGAATTCAAGGCTTGTGGTGGTGTTTCCACAGATAACAATGCATATGACCTACACTGCAGGTAGAAATGGATCTCGTCTCTGGTTAACCATGGGCTGGATATATATATAATAGTGGGTTAACTATGAAATGGAGGCAAACAGTAGAGGAAACTAGAGTAACAGGACTTCTTTACTGGCCATTTCAAACTACTATATGAATGTCCTTTTAATCCTCCCCAGAGATTTGTAAGCACATACCAGAAATAAACAGCTGACCTAAGGAAGAGAATTCTCCCCTGTGCATCTGCTTGGGTTATAGGTTTATGGCAGTAATGAGCTGTGGAAATCAATCTTTTGTAATCTCTGCCCTTTATGCTTTACTCAGAGGGCTGCTGTCACATCTATAAATAATCCATTTATGGATCTGTTTGAAGATAAAAGAGGTTGGCATGCAAAAAAGCTCTGCTGTGCTCTCCAGTTACTTAGCCAAAAATGAATATACAAAACATGGGGTGTTTTGTGTTCACCTTATTGATTTAGATGTTCCGTCCTCCAAAATACTGTTAATGCTGACTAATTGAAGATTACAACCATAGATTGAAAAAAACTCACCCAAAATCTTTTACAGTGGTTCCCTTTTCAGAAATGGCTACATTACATGTGTTATATCATAAGGCTCTTTTTTTTCTTTTTCATTGACAGCACTTATTTTGAAGTCTGTTGTTCATTCGCCCCATTGTGCTCCTCTTCAAGCATGCACTTGGGACTGCTTCTCCCTTGCTGCCTCTTCTCTGTTCCCTTGGAAGAGCAGAAGTTTTCCGTATATATCTTGGTGACAGGTCATGGATGGAGGATATTTTTTTGTGACTTAGCAGCTCTTTATTGTTTCTTATCTTCAGGGACAAGAGTGTTAGTCAGGCCTCCATGTCTTTGCAGTGAGCTACAGAAAGTTGAAGAGTCGTGTGACTAGATATGGAGTGGGGAAAGGACTACTACACTCCAAAAGTACAGCTCTCCTACTGTGTGTATGAAAGGCAAGAGGGACCTTTATCTCACTCTCTTACTGCTGCTGATTGAACTGACCTTCTGATGAGTCTGTGTTTTCCTTTGTACTGTTTTCATAGTTCTGTTCATACTGTATCTCTGTGGAGACAGCATTTGTCCTTTTACTGATGTAATAAGGACCCATAATGATGCAGAAATCCAACCATTTCTTCTCCACTCTTTCCTTTGAGACTGTCATCTGGCCTGTTTGACTATCCTCACAAAACCTTGTGTTATCTCTTCCTGATTTAGGATCACTTACGAAGTTATGATGAAATTATGAAGATTATGAAGTTATCTTGAAATTTATGCTAATATAGATTCTCTGATTTTACTATAGTTCCTTCTGTGAGCTTTCTTTTAAAACCAAAACCAGGAAAGCAATATAACTGTTTAATGTACCTCTTTCATTGATGGGTAAGGGCTGGAAATGCCATGTAACCAAAGCTGGATGTCTTCTGTGACTCACAGAAGAGCTGCAAAGAGATTGAGTTGAGCCACAAATGGTGCCCTGATGTACCTGCTCCTGTTTTCAATTTCATTCTTATCTGCTGTTTTAGGTACCACTGTTACTCTTGGAACAGTTAAAATCAACACTCTTAGTTAAGAGGATGTCCTCAAGTTTCACTTTTGAGTTTGGAGAAGAGTTTAATTCTTTGAAGATTTTAGAAATTGAGGGATTGTAGTAGCAGCAAGGTCAGAAAATTCTTTACTGGAAAAGAAGGAAAAAGGAAACAAGGGTGTCTTTAAGGCTGACACAATGAAACAGATCATGTAGAAGAATGGTAAGTACAGTGACAATCCAAATTATTCAGGCTGATGAACTGGTTTAAACTGTCCTCTGTGCTCTGTGAAAGTGTATTGAAAGCATGAATTTGTCTCTATTATCCTAAGTCCTAATGAGCGTTCCATAGAAACAATATGATTTACCATTGTTGGGTTGGCAGCAGCATTATCATCCTGCATAGCGGTTGTGTTTAGCTAAAGTTCTGCTGTGATTACCATTGTGTGAAGGTGGTCCTTCTTCACTCATGGCATCCTTCACAGCAGACAGTTCTACAAACTCTGATTTCAGCTTTCATACCAGTTGGATTCCTGTCCCACTTTAACCTTGTCACAGACAAACCAGAGTGCCTGACATACTGCATGGGTGGTTGCCTTCCATAGAAGAGTATTGCAGATGCATTCAAGAGTTGGACAAAGAATTCTTATGTGAGGAAGGGTCTGAAAATTAAAAGTACAGCTTAAAGAATTTAAAAGAAATTTTTAGCAACTACAGTTTAAAGATATTTGCTTGTGGTGGACTTGTTCTTTTTAACACAAGCATGAGGATGGCCACTGGTCACATACCTCACTTGGATGCAGTGAGCCATGCAATAGCAGTGATACAAACATTGGGGTCCTCCAAAAAAATCAGGAGTTGTATCTGATTAGAACAGTTGAAATAGCAATGAACAGCTGACAGCAACTGGATAGTGCAGAAGGAATTTACGAAGAACACACTCTTCAGATCTTCCTACAATGAATTGTAGGCCAATGTTAATGTCATAGGCAACTCCATATTGCAGAAAAAGTCCATGTGTCTAATTGTGTCCAGGTAAATGTCTACTAAAATTGAACTATTTGTAGAAAATACAAAAACCTTCTTAAAGCTTCTCCTCTTTGCTAAGTATATATGGGTGGCTGTTTTAGATTTGTTAGATCTACAGATATTCAAATGTGGGACTTCTCTGAAAAGCTGGAATTAGTGGATTCTGCTAAATACAGTCCTGTGTAAAGTTATCAAGGGACATGATATTGACCTGAGAAAACTTGGAACTTCAACCCTAGTTTTAAGCTAAACCAAGGATGTTATTGATCTATTAGGAAAAACTGTAGATAAAAACTACCTTTAAGTGTTTGATTTTGATTTACAGTTGAATGTGTCAAACCCTGCAGAAATTAATTTAGCTTTTGCTTGCCCTTTCTGAATATTTAGGATAGGTATTTCTTTTGATGGCATGCACACCTGAAATAACTGTTTAGAGACCTCATTCTTCAGAGACTATATAGTACCCAACAGTACAATAACATCCGGAAATAGAAGACAATTCTAAAAGGCTTTAGACAAACTTGTTCTGCCTTATGTTGACATAATGAAGAGACACATATGGAACTTTATGTTCCTAAAGAAATGGTCTGCAAATAGAAATGCGAAATGGAGAAATCCAAGCAGTTAATTTCAATACTACATTACGAGATTAGAAATATGCTGATTTGAATGGGAACTGTAAAAATGCATAATTCCTTTTGACAGAGGTCATAAATCATGGGCTTCTCAAGGCTATTAAAACAAATTCCATCCACATGGGCAGAGCTGTTTTTAAAATACTTTTGTTAACTAATGACTTGTGCTATGTATTGAAAAATATGGTCTCCCTTATCAAATTATTCAAGTTACTTCAAAAACTTAATTTCATACTCAAATTTTCTAATGCTGTGCTTCTAAATTTATAGATACATAAAATATAATGCTTTTAAAATCAGGATGAAATTCTGAAGATAAAAACTGTGTATGCAATGATATTATGATACTACCTCTAAGACAGCAAAACAGATGTAACCCCAAGTTTTTATGCTTTTTTTTTCCCCCTTTGGAATTAATAATGTGCCTTGTTTTGAATTTTTCATTTAATGTCTAGATTTAAAAACATTTTCAGAAAAATTATTTTGGAAAGGCATCATAAAAATTTCTGACACTAATAACCTTACTTGTTCAAAATATTATGTTGAACTATATTTTCTACTGAAACCTGTTAGTTAAGTATTTCTCAGTATTAACAAAACTATCAAAGTTTTCTTCAACTCTTGTATAGAACTACTTTACAGAAGGATGAGAGAATAACAGAGCAGACACTGATTTTCCTGGTGTTACACACAAAATCACTGTCAGAGTAATGGAAAAAGCCAAAACTATTAATTTCTTGTCCTTGTTTTTAGGCACTAAACCCTAGCTTCTCCAGTGTGATTGAAATCTGAGGTTAAAAGTGACAAATGACAGACAGAATGAAATAAAAGTAAATATTGTTTGTATTTCAAGATACTGAAGCCTCAGTTCAGTGAAAATTTATGTTTAAAAGTTGCATTTTGGTTTTGGAGTAGTCTTTTTTAGAGGGCTTTTGGGACACTGAATTTGTGACATTGTGTTCAAAACAATCCTTGAGTTGCTGGAACTTACTCTGAATAAAATAGTCCATATGACTATTTGTGAATAAAGTAGCCTAGAAGATTATCCTGGGTTTGAGATATAGATTTGTAAGACCATACCTTTTTCTCTTAATAGGAAGAATCAAACTGCAACAAAACTATCGCTGAGTAGAAAGAGAGGGATGCTTCTGCTAGCAGGTTTTATAAAGTTGGTGATCTACTACCACAGTTTTGTGTGCTCCCTTAGTGTCCACAGCAATGTTTATAAACACCCTTAGGTGACAGATAGGATCTCAAGCTCAGCAAAAGGAGTATGGGAACACTGGGTTGCTGACATAGGCAGGGACCAGAGCAAATGTGGGAACCTCTGCTATTCCTCTTTATTGTGTGATCTAGACCAGAGCTCACCTGTATTTCCAGGAAAAAGAGGAGAGAGGACAAGTGAAAGAACTGTCTTCTTCCCTTACCCCCTTATATATCTGTCTGTGGGTCATTTCATAATAGTGGAAAGTTTAGCCCAGAAGAAGTTTCTTGATTAATGAAGATCTTGGTCTATGCAGATGATGGTGTGGCAATGACAATGCAGATCCACAGATTTCAGCCAGCTGGTGGCTACAATCCTCAGACCAAGCCACTATGAGAAATTTTATTGTCACTCTCAGTTATGTTATGTTGTTATGTTACTCACTTATGTTACTTAATATATGTTGCTATCTTGGCTGATAGATACCACTTACATTAGATTTGTGGCCATTTACATTCTGCCCGCTCTTCTTAGCCACCAACTTAAGCTTACAGTTCTATTTAACAACTCTTTTTCTGCAAATAGATGTTAAAAACCTGCCCTGGTACCTTCATATCTATTGCACAGGTCCTGGCGTGCCTCAGGAGGAAATGTCACTCCGCTTCTTTTCACGTCAAAAGAGAAAATGGCTTGAGTATCATGAGACAGCTACAGCTCACAAGGAAACCTGTGCATCTAGGCTATTCTGTTTCCCTCTGTCACATTAATACTCCAAATAAGATAATCAACACAATAGTCAATCAGAACTGTGAAGTCTGAGAGTCAAAACTCAAACCCCTGCAATCCAAATGATTTCTTCTATTTCATCCTGGATAAGTGTTACTGGTGAGTGCTACAGTCCCTCCAGACTGTTGGAGGGCTGCTGATGTTTCGAGTTTGATTTAGTGGACATTTAGGCACTATCAGGGCATAGGGTGACATTTTTTTGACCTGTTTGGAAGCCACTGCATATACATTCTTTGATTTCTCAGAAAAGACTTCTGAAAGAGTTAAATATATATGAAAATGGAGATTTAGAGATTTTGTAACACTGAGCTTAACTTTGGCTCAGCTACTTAATTGATTACATTACTGTCTACACATTACGTATTACCTTAGTTTTTTTAATAGCTTAGAATATATTTATTCCGTAGTCTTGATAACTGAAAATATCCTTAGGTTTAGGATTTAAAAATTACATCTAAATAAGAACATAAATTGTTTAGGGGGAAAGAGTTTTCTCTAATATTCTGTGACTGTAGTTTATGACTTCTCTACCTCTCAAGCTGATTTTAATATTTTTCATTAAATTTAGTATATTCTTTCTTCCCAAGAGCCCTGCCTCTTCATTATAACCATTTCCATCAATGACAAGATCACAGAGCATTTTTAATGTTAAATAGAAGGATAGAAATTAGTACTTAAAGGGTGAGACTATCAGTATTTCTGAGTCCTTCTATGTATTCATCACTGCCTGATACAGATCAGTATTAATAATGGGACCAGCCAGACATAATCCATCTGCTGGATATTTCTTTTCTCTCTATGCAGTGACTGCCTTGTCTTCTTTCTCAGACACTGCCTGCTCCGGTCTCCAGACAGGAAATCCAGACATGGCCATTCATCAATGCTGCTATAATCTGTCTGATTTTATTAGCTTTTGAATTTTATCACCAAGATGAAAAGGATGGGGGGGGCAAGGAGAACCAAACAGTATGATTCTCCCATACCTATGAATTCTCTTCAGTACTGTGGATTCAGAAGAGACAAAAATTGAGAAATGAGAAATACTTGGCAAGTTAACTACTCCCTTGCCACCTCCACTCCCAGGACACCCCTCTGCTTCCCCCCTTATTTTTAAGAGCTCAATCTATTTTATTTTATCTCTGCTTCAACAAATACATGTCGTGTGCTGCAGTTGGGGTGTCTTGTTGATTGATCTTTTTCCTTTATTTTAGATTTCATGCTACATATTGAATATTCTGTGTTATTATGAGACCCGCCTAGGATTGCATCTTATTTTGGAGAGCAGACACAAATAGCAGTTGGAAATTGAGTTGTTTGGAGTTGCTGCATAAAGTGAGGCATTCCAGTGCCTTTTGTCCCAGTTGAATATATTCCAGCTGGAATAACTGGTTGAGGCAAGGAATGGTTAACCACGTAGATTCCAATGGAGAGAGGGCATGACCAGACTAAAGCTTTTGATTATTTCTCACAAACTGGCACAAACTGTTTTAACCCAGGACACCACAACAGGAATCACTGAAGGAGATTCATATTTTAGTTGCCCTAGTACCAAGTTTCTGGTGAGGCATAGAGGGTAAAATTTGGGTTGTGAAAAATGTCTGCCTTGGAGCTGTGTGGAAAGAACTAGATTTTCTCAAAGAGAACAAGTTCTTTACAGACTCCTATTGATATTCTGCTTCAGCAGTCTAGCTGGAAGCTGAGTGTGGATTTAGAGAAGTGTGACGTGTGCATGAAATGAAGGAATTCCCTACTTATTGTCCTTTGCAGGATTCCATAGAAGTGAAGGAGGAGTTGCTCGAGTTCTTCTCATGCCTGGTACCAGGTAGGAGAATAAATATAAGTGCTTTATGATCCTACATGATTTTCCTACAAGATTTTTAACACCCATGAGCCATCTCTCCCACTGTCTGTGAATGTATCAGAGGAAACTGGTCCAGAGGTCCTGTGACACTTTATTGACATACTGAGTTACTGGTAGGTTAAAGATGTGCATGGTGAAACTTCCAACTGGTGTTCTGTTTGTTGGCCTAGTCTTTCCGCATGTTGTGTGAAAAACATTGTTTAATATATACTACTGTATATCTGAAATATTATCAGCATTTTTATATTAGGTTTTAAATCACCTCTTTCACCCAAAAATGCCAACCAAGAATGTGAATATACAAATAAATGGAATGTTGAAATTCAGTTTGTAAAATATTCCTCAGTACTAAAAATATTAGTACAAGTTTAATCAATTTCTTGGAATTTACCCTTCATTTAATATTTGACCATGGAGACTGCCCATATTTGCCTCAGGTAGCCTAGATATCAGCTTATTTTTTGCTTTCTGATGAGACAGTCACATACACTGGCCAGTCATGCATTGAAAGTTTTTATTACTCAACTAAATCTTTAGGAGTTTTTGTATGTTAATTTTCCAAGTAATTCACAATCATTTTAATTAGATCTATATGTGTTCCAAAAAGAAAACATTTAAACTGCTCCCTCAAGAAATTGCTTAAGTTACATCTGACTGCAATTGACTATAATTAAGGCTATTAACACTTTGTTATCACAGTCTTTTTCTTGTATGTCATAGATTTTGGGGCAGAGACTTTGTTGTATTTTTGAGTGCTTATGCAAATGTACCTTGAGATTAGCTCAGTTGGTTAGAACATGGTGCTAACTCTGAGGTAATGGGTTTGATCCCCATAGGGACGATTTGTTTAAGAGTTGGATGCAGTGATTCTTGTATGTCCAAACTCAGAATATTCTGTGATTCTGAAATACGTATAGGTGCAGAAGTTCTCATATAAGTCATGATTTGGGGCTTGGTAAAGTCGAATGTGTTTATTAGCTAGTAGAAGTCTAGAGCTTTCGCTTCACTAGAGAAAAATTATGTGCAGTTCTACCTGAAGCTGGATTTAAAGATTAGCCCATTTTCAGATGTATGCAACTTTTAAAGAATCTCCATATCTCCATTTAAAGTATTTTCAGTAAATTTATATGTCATTAGTGTGATAAAGGAAAGGTGATTTTAGTATTTTAGTGTAGATGTTCATTGAAACAAATATCGTTGTTTTTATCTCTTTGCCTACAAAGCCATATAGAAGTGTCTAGATAAATACAACTGAATAATTAGGCACTTCAATGCATGCAAATACTAAAGACCATTGGATCTTTTGATATGTAATCTGTATGTACAATGTAGTCAACAAAGCAATATTATCCTTATTTTTCAGTCAGAAACCAAATCTGTACATATTGAAGGTAAAATCTTGATCAACATCTGTTAGTATTTGAAGGCAGTTTGACTGCCCAGACATGCCCTCAAAATTCTGTATTGTCATTCATTTGTATGGTATTTAATATTTATCACTTAGCTGAATGAATACTTCTTTATAACTGTGGAGTAAACTGGAAAGCAAGGGATATTCATCTGGGAATGGTTTACTCTGTGAAGATGTCTATCTGTTTAATCTATCCAGAGGTTCACTCAAAGTCTTGATTTGTAGAAGTGTCCTTGTTCTGGCCAGGACAGTGTTAATTTTGGCAGTAGCCAAGAGGGGGCATGGCTAGGACCTGGAGGTTATTCTGTACCACCTCACATCACTGCTGGTGATGAGCAGAAGGGAGTCTCTTCTGGGTTGTGGAGGGAGCAGTTGGTTATAGTCTATTGTTGGGGCGTTTCCATGCGAATCGTTTGTTTCTTGTACCTTCTGTCANCGATGAGCAGAAGGGAGTCTCTGTTTGTTTCTTGTACCTTCTGTCATTACTATTGTTGCTATTACTATTAATTTTCTTATCTCATTGGTGTTTCCAGTAAATTGTTCTTATCTCAACCTGTGATCTTTACCTTTTGTGTCTCCAATTCTCCTCTGCCGCAGGGCGAGGGGAAGGGGGGGAGGGGGAGAGAACAAGAGGCACATGGTTTGGAGAGTCTCAGTGGGAGCACTAAGCTGGGGAATACTGTTCCTAAAACACGACAGGAAGCAACATAAAAGCAATAAATTAACTTTCAAAAAACTGTGCTTATTTAGGTCTCCCTCTGTGGGGTATTTGAGCTCCAGCCCAGCACACATCTGCTCTCTTATGCAGAGGTTAGAAATGTCAACATTATGAAACAGAATCTGGAAAAGACATCAAATTGATATTTTTAAAAAGAGGCAGATTAACTTTGGAACTTCCTTGTTTCCATGACGAAATTATAACATTCAAAATTAGAATGATGTTAGTGATGTTTTTTCAGAATGATATATAGCAGTCTGTAGTAGTAGCACTGCTATGTGGTTTTGTTTTCTATAAATTCACTTGGCATCATAGTGTCGAGTGCCATTACTGTTGCTTTACTGGTTTTGGACTTTGGTATGGTATGTGAAACAGAGCAGAGATCAAAGCAGCTTTTTCAGTACTTGATGTGTCTGGTATCTTGATATGTCTGTAATTCTGTAAAAACCTGTCCACTGAAACATCTGTAAAGAGTCTAAAGTTTTGTATTGGTATAACATTAGTCTACAAACAGTAGAATTGTACATTTATATAAACCTTTCATAAAATGGAGCTTATGAGAAAGAATTCTTTATTTTCAATTCCCCATTTTTTAAAAAAACCAAGAGCTGCTCCATTGCAGTTTACCAGAAGTGGAAATACAGAAATTATAGTTATTTGAAATGAAAATCCTGATCAGAGGAATGAGGATTTCTTTCAAAAATTATACAGTTCAAAACTCAGTCTTTTTAGGTTCATAACTGAGTCACCAGTGGCCTGTGGGTTACAATTTCCATATACAATGGCTTTGTCCTCAAAATACCCATGAAGAAATTAGGGCAAAAAGATCAAATATGAGTTTCCCAAAGAATTCAAAACCTACTCCCCTGTCTTTCAAGAGTCAACTCAAAACATCATGCTGCAATCTGTTCTCAGAGCTGGCAGCCTTCACATCTTGGAGTTAAGAAAGTGTTTGAAAAAAAAAAAGGTGAGATTCCAGGGACAGGAAGACAAGCAGAGGAATAAAATGAGTGCTTGTGCTAAAGAGTAATTTGGTTGTCAGCAAAGTCCTATGGTAGAAGAGCAGTAGGCCACAGGTCTTGCTCCAAGGACTGTTCCTTATAACTGAAGCACCATCACTGCTCCAGCAGCTCAATTTTGAAAGAAAGCAGTGCTTTCTAGAAAACTGAATGTATCCAGGATGTCAGAAGTGTACTCTTAAAATGCCTAGCTGTTATTCTAAAGTCAGACATTGGATAAGAGTCATCGTGTTACTGAAAAGGTTTTAAAACTTTAAGTACATTATAGGATTACTAAAGGCTATTTGAAGTAATTGCTGCATAAATTGTGGCTTTAAAGTATAAGTAAAGACAGGTGAAAGAAGGTCAATGCATCCCTTAGAAACGACTTTTAAAAAAAATATGATTTTTGTTGTTTTTAAGCTAATTAAAAAAGCTATTAATATCATTTATGGAAAAAAGCTATTTGAAGAAATAGAAACCTCTAATCAAATCAGATGGTCATTGTCATGTATAAGGAAGTGTGTAAGACTGATTATTAATGTGAATTAGATTGAGGGTTTCTCACGGTACTGCTTCAATGTAAGAAACTGCTTGGCTGTAGTGGTTTGACCTTGGCTAGGTGCCAGATGACCACATAGTTGCTATCTCATTCCCTCTCTTCTCCCCACTTTGTCAAAAGGACAGAGGAAGAAAATTGGATGAAAAAGCTTGTGGGTTGGAATAAAGACAAGGAAATCACTTAGCAATTGCTCTCACAGCAAAAGAGACTTGACTTGGGTAAAAGCAATTTAATTTATCGCCATTTAAAATAAACAAGTAGGGTGACGAATAAAACCTGAAATTAAAACATCTTCCTTCTCCTCTCTGATTTTTTTTCCCAGGATCAACTCCACTCCTTTTTTCCTGATTCCTTGATCTCTTTTCTCCCTTCAATGTCACAGGGTGGGAGGGTAGGGGAGCTATGGTCAATCCCTAACAGCTCTCTTTAGCTGCTCCTTCCCTCTCACACTTTTCCCTATTCTAGCACAGGTCCTCCCCAAAAGCTTCAGTCCTTCAGCAAATATCTACCTTCTCTGCTTTGGGGTCCTCCATGGCCTGCAGTGTGGATACCTGTTACAGTGTGGTCACTTTGTGGGCAACAGGGAAATATCTGCTCCCTTATGGTCTCTGCCACAGCTGCAGTAGAACCTCTGCCCCAACACCTGGACACCTGCTCCCAGTACATTAGTAATCAAGATGAAAGTAAGGACACAGTTATATAATAAATATGTATTTATAGAATCATAGATTCACAGTGTCCCTGGGGTTGTCTGCCGGAATTTTTTTTTTACTGGGAAATCCCTCAATGACATGAAGTTGGTGGAGTGAGGCCTCATACCAACAATTTAACCTGCAGCAATTCAGCAAAAGATCTGAGTTTAGAAATGGGTGCTCATGAAAATGAAGCCAGTGAAATGCCTGTCTGGTAATTCCTATTGTATATACTTAGTGTTTTGTGATAGATACTCAAGCACACACTGGTTTCTCTTCTAAAGAGACTAAGTCAGGCACCAAGGCATTGTCTAGAGCACCCCAGAAAGTGCTAGAGCAGTGTGGATGTAAGGTCCTCTATGGAGTGCTTTTTAGCTCTCTGCCTATGCATGAGGTATATCAAGGACCATCAACTGGAGTAAACTTCTTTTTTGGCTTGTATGCAATGTGGACATAAGGGCCTAGAACCAGTGGATAGCAGCAAATCAACCACCAAGCCTACCCCCTTCACACCACCCTAAAAGGTAATGTTCATGGTCTGGATCCAGTAGTTCTTAATGAAATCCTGTTGCCAAACAAAGAGCACACATGGAGCTCTCTTTCTACTGAGGCAGTAAGAATAAAGGGATAGCAATTATGTTTATCCAGAAATCCCAATCCCAACGCACAACTCTGAATCATGATACTTTATTTCTAGCCTTTCCCCAGCTCATTCTAGGAAAATTATTGACAGTAATTTCTTGGATTTTCATGTTGCTTTTAGTCTTTCTACATACATAATCAGTGTCTTCCTTTTTTGGTCTTTCTTCAGGGAATGTTTCTGCTTGGATGGCTTATTTTTACTTTAGGCTTCCTTTTTTTTCAAGCTTAACAAAGGAATTGATTTGACCTATATACATGCCAGTCAGAGATTAGACAGATAAGAAATTCTTACTAAAAGAAGAAATCAACAGAGAGTAATGAGTGATTTAAAATAGGATGAATAGAAGTGAAATACATATGAATGGGCTGCTTCATTTCCTTGAGACAAGATTATTTACTTGTGTCAAGCTGCAGGAAAACATGATTCTTAGCTTGAGGGTAGAGGAAAAACATATTAAAAAAATGTTTATATTCCAGCTGCAGATTCCTCTAGATAGCTTTTAGTTACTGGCTTCTTACCCATCACAGGGATATGTACAGGACCATTACAGAAGACTTGAATAATCCCTTCTACTTCTAAAACGCAACAAAATACGTTAAGGGAAATGTAAGTGTAGTTGTATTGTAGTGGTATTGTTTCAGGAACAAAGTTTAAATAGACAGATCTCTCATCCCCTGTTGTATCGCACATATTAGCTTCAGTAATTTCATATCTTATGTTATTTAGAAGCAAGAATTCTTCAACAAAGGTATTATATATCCCTAGCAGGGTGTCCTGCGTTCAACTAAGATAGAGTTAATTTCTTCTCAATAGCTGTTACAGTGCTGTGTTTTGGATTCAGGGAAACTGGGAAGGACCACAGCTGGGACAGGTGACCTGAACTGAGCAAGGGGATATTCCACACTATAGAACTTCCTGCTCAGTATATAAATTAGAGGGAGTTACCCAGAAAGGGGAGTCAGTCGGAGTTTGGGAAGTGTGGTCTGGCATCAAGCAGCAGGTAGTGAGCAATTGTTCTGTGCATTACTTGGTTTTTCCCTTTTTATTATCATCATTATTATAATTTATAATTATTACTGTATTTTTACTTTATTTTCAGTTATTAAACTGTTGTCTTAGCCTACAAGTTTTACTTTTATTCTCCTCCCCATTCAACTGGGAGAATGGGGAATTGAGTGAGTGGTGCTTAATTTCCAGCTAGGCTTAAATTGTGACATAAGGTTAGTCCAAACAATGTCTTACGGAGTTTTCTTATCATGGAATCATAGAATGGTTTGGTTGGAAGGGATCTTTAATAATCATGTAGTCCAGCCCAAGTCTGTGGGCAGGGACAACTTCCACTAGACCAGATTGCTCAAAGCCCCATCCAAACTGGTCTTGAAATACTTCTAGGGGTGGAACATCCACAACTTGTGTAGGCAACTTGCTCCAGTGTCTCACCATCCTCATTGTAAAAAATTTCTTCCTTATATGCTGTCTAAACATACCCTTTCTCAGTTTAAAATATTGTCCCTTGTCCATTCCCTGCAGGCCCCAGTAAAAAGTCTGTTTTTCTCATAAGTCCCTGTTATATATCGAAAGGCTGTGGTAAGGTCTCCCTGGAACCTTACATTTTCCAGACTGAAGACCACCAGCTCTTTCCTCCTAGCAGAGGTGTTCTAATCCTCTGACCATTTCCTTGTCCCTCCTCTGTAGCCACTGTAACAGGTCTATGCTTTTCTTGTACTGAGGACACCAAAGTTGGACACGGTACTACAGATGGAATCTCACGAGAGGAGAGGGGAAGAATACTCTCCCCCAACCTGTTGTCCACACTTTTGATTCAGCCCAGGATATTGTTGGCTTCCTGGGCTGTGAGTGCACATTGCTGACTCATGTCCAATTGTTCATTCATCAGTGTCCCCAAGCCCTTCTCCTCAGGGCTACTCTCAATCCATTTATCCCCCAGTATCTATTCATACTGGGGATTGCTTCAGTTCAGCAAAGGTATTATATATCATATATATCTTGAGGCTCACATGGGTTGACTCCTCAAGCCTGTCTAGGTCCCTCTGTGTCTGTCAGGATGACATCCCTTCCCCCAAGTTAATTGACTGCTCTCAGTGTCATCTGCAAACTTGCTGAGTGCACACTCAATCCCACTGTGTCATTGATGAAGATATTGAATAGTATTGGTCCCAGTGTGGACCCTTGAAGAACATCACTTGTTCTTGGTTTCCAGTTGAACATTGAGCCATTGACTATAACTCTTTGAATGTGTCTACCAACCCAATTCTTTATCCATCTAACAGTCCATCTCTCAAACCCACATATCTCCAATTTAGCCTCAAGAATGTTGTGGGCGACTGTATCAAAGACCTTACAGAAGCCCAGGTAGGTGACATCCATAGCTCTCTCATTTTCTGCTAATGCAGTCACTCCATTGTATAAGACCACTAGATTAGTTCAACACCAAATATACCTTGTCCCATCTAGCTACTAGGTAATGTTGGTTTATTCTGACAATTTTTTATCACCTAACTGTTAAAATACAGGATTTCCTATAGGTTGTCCTTTTCTGTTTCTAAGAGGTAGAAAGACTTACCACTTCCTTCATCTGTGAAGAAATTTTTGTATGTGTGCTAATCTGAGGTCATCGCTAGACTTCAGGCTAATCTTTGGAACAAAGAGAGGTATAATCATATGACAGGTAAATACCCCTGCTCTGATTTTAATTTCATCAACAGAGTGGTCATGTGGTACCTTACCTTGAATGTAGGCCAGCAACCAGCAAGAGTGTTCCTCTTGCTGGAGCCTGTGCTGGCAACTTTTCGTTACTGCTATCTCGCGCTAGTAAACGTAAACTTGGAGCAGATATATCTTCCTGTGTTCAAACACAGCCTCACATGCAACACAGACAAATCCTTGCTGAGAGATATTAGTTTCTAATAATGTTCTCTGAGAGTGAGCTGCCTTAGCAAAGCTTCTTGTCTGGGCTCCTTCAGTAGTCAGTGGAGATGTACATTGGTACCTCCCCAGGGCAGTTCATCCTACTGGGCTTAAGTATCCAACCTAGGAAGGTGCAAAGCGCTCTCCAGAGGGATCAGTCTCTCTCAAACCTTTTATAAAGCATTGAGTTCCATCTTATGAAAGCAAATTGTTTTGATTTTTTTTTTGAGATTTAGCTAAACATTGAGAAAACTTAGGAATACATATAAACAAGTATGGTTTATGCTCTTTATCAGTTTTCATTGTAATTTTTAGTGAATTGAAGGTACATTCGTGTCAGTTTGACCTGTGTATTTCGCATAGCACCAGTCTTTCTTTGCTTTGGTCTTTTTCAGAGAGGAGTTCTTGTTATTGAAACCCCTTTTTACCCTTCATTAACAGCTTAGAATATTGTTTAAAATGAAGTGTATAGATTGAAATTTGTATTAGCTATCATAAGTCTTTGTCATTTTTCTTCTCTGTAATTTTGAGATTCATTGAAATGAATCATGTCTAATGCATTTCATTAGGACTGCATGCTCTAAAACACAGTAAAACTGTAATCTGAGAATTGACATAAAGTCAGATTCACATCTTATTATATGCATTCTGGAATAGTCTAAGCTTTGCTTTACTAGCTTATATTGGCTACAAAGTTTTTCACTTGTGTGTGTCCTTGTTTGTAATGATGAAATAATTGTAAACAAACTGATACATGAAATTTCCATGGTCAATATCTTATTCTAAAACTGCTTTCTGGTAACAAATAGGCACAATTAAAGAGTAAGATTAATGCATGGTTCACAAAGTGAATGTATTATAACTGACTTTAAGTCATGGTCAATTAGGTTATTTTCCCCAGTAATTATTACAGGAATATTCACCTTCATAAATTTGATAATGTTTATTTTTAGAGAATAAAGTATATAAATTCACTTTTTCAGAACATGCCACATGGAAAAAAAAGCCCCAAACTGGAGGAAATTTGGATCTATTGTGAACCTGATCAGAAAGACAAAAGAACTTACATAGTACAAATAGGTATTGTGTCACTGCTGAAAAGCATTTAAAAATCTTTCTGCTACCTGACCATCACAATATGGTACTTTGTAGACTCTCTTTAAATTGTCAAAATGTGAATTAGTAAGTTAGTCTTAATAGCATACATAGGGTAAACATGCTAAATGGCCTTCAGTAAGCATTTGTTAATAAAGCAGCTCGTTTTCTATGGATGTCCCTTTACTGAATTCTGTAGTTCAGTAACTATGATTACATAAAAGTCAACAACAGTTTTAAGCCATACTCCACCTTCATGCCACGATCTATACAGCAGATGAGTCTTTCTCAGCAAATAAAGATTTTGAGTGAGCTTTAGACAAAAAACCAATCAAAATTCCTATTGATTTCAGTATTTTTGTTTTATCTTTTCCTTTGCTCCTGTAATTCCGGTGCTTGAGCCTTTGGATGCTGAGAGTTTCATATCACTCCAAGGTTAGTGTTAGTAAACAGTATTGTGTATTTATTTAATAGAACCAGTCCCCAGGCACCAAAAAGCACATGGAAATAGCTATCAGAAAACCTTGCTTTGTGCTGTATATATCTGAAATGAAATCCAGAATTTCCAATAGGTCATAAAAAGGCATTGGAAACAAAAGAAGGGGCAAACTGAAGACTATATTTTAGTTTTCACCCCTTTTATTTAGAACATATTAAGGGGGATGGGGTATTAAGTAGTCAGCAGCTAAGCAAAATTAGTGGAGAAAGCAAGTCAGAGAAGGAAAATTAAGGAAAGCAGAAGAGATTCCTTGAATGAGACAAAGGTGATTTTAAGAATAGAGGCGAAATGGAATGAGGAAATCCGTAGCTCATGTATTGCATATAAAAAATTGAGAACTAGGAAGTGAAAGGACTAAGTCTTTTAGCAGCTGATGGAGATTATTGTTTCATGATGACTTGCACCAAAACTAAGTTGTAATTCATTTGGCAAAAGAGATACATGACTACTTTGTATTTTGTTAGCATGCCCTGATACAACCACTGAAAAAATTAATCTCAAAAGAAAATTACCTTGCCTTGTTCATGATGTATCATCTCAGGTCAGCATGTTCTTCCTGAGAATTACCAGTGCTCCATACCCTTCCCTCAACTGGAAATTCCAGACCTGATATGGCCAGGGTAAATATTAGGGAATGATCCTGCTTTCCAGAAGTACCCTTGGTCTTCTGAATGACAAGTAGGAAAATTCTTAAAAAAATCAAGCAAACATGAACTTGCTTTTTAGGTGTTGGAAACTGAGCCAATATCATAGTACTCCCTAAACAGAAGAATTAAGTAACAAATTGGACTAAAACTATGTTATGGTTCATGTGAATATCTCCCCCCACTTTAATGATGATTACCTCCTCACTGTATTCTTAAAAGGTCAGGGTTGAAAAAGGACAAGATGGTAAGGTCAGCATTTCTTCCAGCAGATGAAATATGCATAGCTTGCCTGGCCTTTGCCCTGCAAATACAGAGAAGTTTAAAAAATGTCAGCATTAAGTATGACAAATACTATTGATTTTTCTTGTTAGATGAACCATCTACCTTTTTGATGCTAAGATGAATTATGTCTGCTTCTTGTCAGTAGCAGTGGTGGTATTTGTTTTGTTTCTTTTTCCTCCTGACTGCTCAAAATTTGTACTCACTGAAGGTCTGCATTCCTGGAGCACCAGAGGTTTCTGTAGCCTTGTGGCATGGACAAACCAGCTGGCTTTGCTGGTGGTAAAGGTTACTGCCCTCAGCTCCTTGTTTTGCTGTCAAAGATGATTGCCCTTTTAAATCTGACTGCACACTGCTTATGTGAGTACTCCCATTTTTTCACAGAAAAAAAAAAGGCTAGGCTAACTTAAATGGTTTAAAACAATAGTCCCACTGGACTGTCTTGGTTTTTGATGAGTGAATTTTGATGAGTGCAACCTTTTAGAATCATAGAATAGTTAAGGTTGTAGAAGACCTTTAAGATCATCTAGTCCAGCCATTAACCCAGCATTGCTAAGTCCACTTCGGGGACTAAGGCCAACCCTGCACCTAAGCAACACATCCACACATGTTTTAAATACTTCCAGGGATGGTGACTCAATTGCTTCTCTGGACAGCCTGTTCCAGTACTCCATTTCAGTTAAGAAATTTTTCCCAGTATCCAATCTAAACTTCCCATGGTACAACTTGAGGCCATTTGCTCTTGTACTATCACTTGTTTCTTAGGAGAAAAGACCACCTCACCTAGTTTCAGGTAGTTGTAGAGAGTGATAAGGTCTCCCCTCAGCCTCCTTTTCTCCAGGCTAAACAACCTCAGCTCCCTCAGCTGTTCCTCATCAGTCTTGTGCTCCAGACCCTTCACAAGTTCCTTTGCTCTTCTCTGGGCCCAGTCCAGCACCTCAATGTCTTTCTTGTAGTGAGAGGCCAAAAACTAAACACAGGATTTGAAGTGTGGCCTCAACATCGCCGAGTAGAGGGGAATGATCATTGCCCTGGTCCTGCTGGCCACACTATTTCTGATACAAGCCAGTATTCCATTGGCCTTCTTAGCCACCTGTGCACAGTGCAGGTTCATGTTCAGCCACCTGTCAAACAGCATGCCCAGGTCCTTTTCCACTGGGAAGATTTCCAGCCACTCTTTTCCCAGCCTGTAGCGCTGAATGGGGTTGTTGTGACTGATGTGTAGGATCCAGCACTTGGCCTTGCTAAACCTCATAAAATTGGCCTTGGCCCATTGATCCAGCCTGTCCAGATCCCTCTTTAAAACCTTCCTACCCTCCATCACGTAAACACTCCTGCCCAGCTTGGTGTTGTTTGCAAACTGACTGAAGTTTCCCTTGATCCCCTCATTCAGATTATCCATTAAGATATTAAACAGGACTGACCCCAGTACCGAGCCCTGGGGAACATCACAAGTGACTGGCTGCCAGCTGAATGTAACTCCATTCATCACCAATCTCTGGGCCTGCATATGCTGTCTGATCACACTCAAGATGATCTGCTCCATGACCTTCCCCTGCACTGAGGTCACTCTGACAGGTCTGTAGCTCCCTAGGTCCTCCTTCAGACCCCTCTTTTAGATGGGCATCACATTTTCTACTCTCCATTCAACTGTGATCTCTCCAATTAGGCAGGATTGCTGGTAAATGATAGAAGGTGGCTTGGTAAGCACTTCTACCAGCTCCCTCCGTATGCTGCAGTGAATTCCTTCCAGTCCCGGAGACTTGTGTCTAAGTGGCGTAGCAGATCACTGCTCATTTTCCCTTGTAATATGGGGACTTCAGACTGCTCCCCATTCCTGTCTTCCAGCTCAGGTGGCTGGGTACCCCCAGAACAAGTGGTTGCAAGTACTGAGGCAAAGAAGGCATTAAGTACCTGAGCCTTTTCTTCATGCTTTGCCATTATGTTTCTTCCTGTATCCAGTAAAGGATGGAGATTCTCATCAGCCCTCCTTTAGTTACTGATGTCTGTACAGAAACGTTCTTACTCTTTTATGGCATGGCCAGATTAAGTTCTCTCTGCGCTTTGCCCCTTTTGATTTTCTCCCTGCATAACCTCACAACATTCTTGTTGTTCTCCTAGGTTGCCTGCCCCTTCTTGCAAAGGTCGTAAACTCTCCTTTTTTTTTATGAATTCCAGTCAAAACTGTCAGTTCAACCCGATGAATATTGTTTACAGAGAGCAGCTCTCTGTATATCTGTGGAAGCAGACAAACACGCATACTTTACTCTTCACCCAGAATTTAACGAACTTTTTTCCTACTAAAAGAAATCTCTGCTATCATATTTTGGAATCTTTCCCTTAGAAAAAGATGAACTGATGTACCTGATGTGCATCTGATGCACCTGATGTTCATCACATGATCACTGATGTACATTTCCATTTTATATTTACTGAATCAATCAACTGTAACTTAAGTAAAGTATAAGCTGTCTTCTGAAGTGCATGGGCTTTACGCATTCAGAACATTACAGCGCGATTTATAACACTGAATTACTGTAACTCGCTCAAAATGAGTCGGAGAGTCAATAAATTGTTTGCTACATCTTACAAACACAATGGTCAATAGTGTCTTAACAAAGTAGTCTGGGTATGTATAATTGCAGCACAATGAATAATGAATATTTCAAAAATAAATAGAGAATTTGATCAAATAAGCATTTCATGGATTTTTTTTTTCTAAAAAAGTTTCCAGACCTCTATGAGGAACTAAATTGTTCTGCCATTCTTGGCTTACAAAAGTGCTCACACTACTCACACTTCCGCACTGCCCTGTGAAGAATTGAAGTGGAAAACTGAATTGAACTGTCACAGTTCTTGGAGCGCTTCTGCATTTGGGATGTGGCAGGGTGTTTAAGCAATCTCACTAAGTCAAGGACTAGACTACTGCTGGAGCTCTCTTTCAATTCTAATTTTCTATTTATATTGGTATTATAACTAATTTTAACCAAACTGTGGGTCAATGATACATTTGCTGTAGACTTCTTGGCTCAGGCATTCTTAATGTTTTATTGTATATTCAAAGATTATTTTAAACACTACAAAATTTTATCATTTATGAAGGCAATTATTTTAAGGAAGAACTATTTCACTGAAACAATTCAAATGATCTGAAATTCTTCCTCTTCTGTAAAATTATGTCCTCTGTCTGAACACCAAATCTTTATCACACCCACCTTTTGAAATTGAAACTTTTGCTTTTCTCTAGGTTTATGTGAAATCTTAGAGAAATATAAAGGAAAAGAACTTAACAGAAGAAACTTCACAAAGCACAAAAAGGATTATAACTCTTGTTTAATTTAAACCTAGAGTTTAAATGCCTAAATCAACCAATAAACCTCCCTCCC
>VYXB01006307.1:0-40772 GCA_013397135.1 Pachyramphus minor
CAATTAATTTATAAGCTGTGGTTTGCTCAGTTCCATGTTGAATTATCTCATGGGAGACCTGACTTTAAAAACCACCCAAAATAAGAGCATAAATCCCAATTTTACTTGCATTTTAGGTGTGTGATGTGAAGCAGGGAATAAAGAAAGCAGAGGAAACAGCAACATGATGCACATTTTAGATAGAAAGAAGGAACAAATAAGTGATTTTGGAAGATGATCACACACAAAACTCTTTTTTGTCTCTGGTTTGGTCTGCAGCAGTTTCTGGCACCTGTGTAAGGCAGAGGTGCTGGGTCCTGTGGCAGAGATCCCTTGGTCAGTCATTTTAGGGATCTCTTCCTCAGAGGACAAGTGCTCGGGTGGGATAGAAATGTGGGTGCACAATATTCATTTGGTTTTAGAGGTCTGTGAAAGATTAGGGAAGGGGAAAGCCAAGGGTGTTATCCTTTGGTTCCTGCCAGGGTTTCTGCTTGGGAATCAGTAGGTGTTCAATGTTTTTGGGTTTGCTCCCCCAGAAAGAAAAGTGCTCCTACAGGTACCCAGTACCAAGAAAGGTCAGGTTCAGTTCAGTTGCAAACCCCTGAGTATTTCAGAGGCTTTATTCCAGCTCAACAACTGCCTTAAGAGGGAAAATTGAAATTCAGATCTGGAATGTCCAAGATTGAAGTACTTTCAGAATCCAGAACAAACATGCTCAGACTTCAAATGCAAAGAGTTAAGAGTTTCACACAGTGCAAACCTAAAATAGCATAAAACACTTAAGCTGAAGAGAATTTCTCTAAGTAATGCCTATTTTTAAAGTGGCTATCTCAGGGAAAGTTACACACAATAAAGCAGAAATTATCCAGTGTGGGTGGAAACAAGTCTTGCTCACTGCAAGACAAGGTGATTTATCCATTTCCTACCTACTTGCATTACTGAAGTTTTCAGGTCAGGACCCATCCTCCCTTCTGCCTTGGCCAGTTTCCACTTGAATACTCCTTTATTAGACCGTATGATTTATACAACCGTTATTAGATATCCAAAAAATAATATTGCAGAAAAAAAAAAAGGTTATGAATAACCTGTGTGCCAAACCCCAGAAGATTTTGTCAGTACTAGCTTGACTTTGTTCCTCAATCTAATTTACAGACTTTGTATTACAGTATCCATTATAATGAATCACCTTAATTTCTTATTCCAGTGCTCCTACGTCCCAGACAAGTTGGAGAACTCTAAAGAAGTTAAAGCACGAATAGAAACAATTGCAAGCAACTTCAAAAAATACCACACTTTCCCATGCTACTATGATCCAGGAGGAACACAGACCAATGTTATTTTAAGCAGACTTTATCCCCCAAAAGGCCTCCTCTTTCCTTTTCTCTGGCCTACACTCATGTTTACTGGGGGATGTCTGATTATTGTTCTGGTAAAAATTAGTCAGTATTTTTCTGTTCTTTCTGCCTGGCAGTAGAAAACAAATTTCTAGCACAGATTGTTGTAAAATATTAAAATGCCTTTGTTCTGCCTGTTACTGGTATTCTGTGACTCTTAATATGCTGTCCCTCCAAGGGCAGGCATTCCAAAGAACTGAATGGCATCCACCATGGATGACAATCCATTACCCAAGCACAAAACACAGTTCCCAGGAATGTCTGAAAATACCTCAGAAGCACACAGACCAATTGTTCCCCTGGGCTTTATGAGGTACAGCTGCCGTGCAAAGCCACAATGCAGGTTTCCTACTAAAGTCTTGTTCCACATTTTAGACGTGGTGCTAGTTTTGTGTCTGTGCCAGATCCATACACATCCTCACTGGCAAACACACCCTCTATACACTGACACACCAGTACAGTGTGTACCCATGGTATATTCTTGTTGTCTGTCAAGAAAGGCAGCTCTGTTTTGGTGCAAAAAGATGTTTTTGCATGGCTTTCTCTCTGCTTTTGGGAAAGGGGAGGCAGACAACCACCAAAATATACAGACACAGACTTTACAAAAATTGGCACTCTAATCATCTAGCACCAGTTGTATCTAAAGAAATGCATAAAATACAGTGTATGGTAAGAAGCTTTTGTATTTAACTCAAATTTTAGTCTTGCTTTCTTTGAAACAAGTGCACCACTCAAGGAAGGTGACCTGCCTGCCATTTGCATAGATGATAAAACTGGTAAGGAGGGGAAGCTAAAACATACAGAATATTATGATGAAGTAGTGTCCTGGTTCTGGCCAGGACAGGGTTAATGTTTTCAGTAGGCAGGAGGGGGCCTGGCTAGGACCCTGAAGTTATGCTGTACCACCTCACATCATCTTCCAGGGACGTGGAAGGGCTCCCTTCTGGGTCGGGCAGTGTGGGGAGAGGGAGCAGCTGGGTATTGCTGGGAGTGGGAACTCATGCAAATCATTCATTCTTGCACACTCTTTTATTAGTATTGTTGCTGTGTTCATTGTCCTATTTCACTGCTGTCTCCAGTAAATTGTTCTTATGTCAGCCTGTGATCTTTACCTTTTGTGCCTCCAGTTTTCCTCTCCAGCCCCCTGCAGCTGGGAGGGGACACGAGCGAGTGGCCCATGGTTTGGTGGGAACACTAAACTGGGGGATGCCATTCTCAAACCACAACAAGGAGAAAACATCTGTGATGCCTCACTAAACACTAATGAAGCTAATGAAACCACAGACAGAAGTTTACATGCCTAGCACAAAAATATTTCCCAAAAGAGGTTTGTTTTTTTCCAGTGCCAAGACTCCTAGGAATAATACACATATAGGGACAATCTCCATTCTCTCAAAATAACTCTGCTTCTCTCAGCCAAATTTCAATTGCAACTGGACACCAGAGGAACGTGAGATACTTCCCATATACTGTATTTGACTGGCATTTGGAACCTGTACCTGGTTTTTTTCATCACACAACTGAAAAACCACTAGAACCTATAATTCACAGGAAAGTTGCAGGGCTTAGATATAAATTTAAATTCATAAAATTACAGTGGAAAGAGTTATTCTCATTAATGTGGCAAAATTCTGTACTGTTTATTCTAAGAAAGGTTGAAATAGTAACCCATTTTCTGACATTACAAATGGAACAGAGTCAGAGTTTGCTTTTCATCATGATCAGCAAATAAAAAGTAGACCAGGATAGCACAAAACAGCAGTTATTGTCCTCATGAACACTCATTCAACATTCAAAATATAGATTGTTATCTATTAAAAATGTAGGAAAGGAAAAATTACCTGCTCTAGTGTTTAAAATTCATACCATGTACACAGGGGTTGTTAAAGGAAAACAAAACAAAAAAAAAAGAAAAAGCTAAACCTCAGAAACTAATGTAGACAGAGCACTACCTCTACAAGGAAAAAAAAGTATTTACATTTTCATACAACACTTTAGTGAAATGCATCTGAAGTTTCGTGTAAATCCAATTTTAACTTCTCCCACGCAGAAAAGGGAAAGTTCAGCTGGCACAGGCTCAGGTGGTTTAGGTGATCAAATGGGATGGGAAGGGGAAGAGATCCTGGTTTGTTATTCCATAAAAAACTGAGTCTGGAGCGTAACAACAGCCCAAAAATTAGGCAAACAGGAAGGATACCTGCTGAAGCTAAAGCACTGTAGTGGTACCAAAGGAGATGAGCAAGCTAACCATGAACAGGATCTTTCAAAGCTTTACTCCAAATTTCATTTTTAGCACTTTAAAAAGAGTGTCCAGATTGCAAAGTAGAACTTGCTTGTTGGTGCTTTGCTGCCCTCCCAGCTCAGCTGGGGATCAGTGCAGGTGGGATGTTGCTGTGGCCCCACTCCCTCAGCATCAGTGCCTCGTGTTTGGAGAGAAAAACTCAGCAGAGCTCAGAACTGGGCATGAAGACCAGGAGTAACTGCTTCCAACATGCCCTTGGCTTCCCAGGACCATCCCCTAAAGCCACAACCTCCTCACCTCCCTACTCATAGTTGCCCCTGATAACAGGAGATGAAGGTTTATTCGGAGTGCAAGCTGCATCTCCAGACTTCCCTCCCCCAAAAATAAAGCCAGTCAATTGTTACATGACTTCAATTCCCTCCAACATGTACTGAAAGTACCTTAAGAAAAACCCTACTGGAATTTTTTTCTCCAGAAAAGCAACTTTTCCTATTTGGACAGGAAACATTGCAAGTAAAACCAGCCACACACAAAGTGGGAAACTCCATTGTCCTGGAGTCCTGCCAAACACAGATTCCTCTTTTGCCCAAAAGAAATCAGGGATTTAAATGTAAAAATCCAAATATTCTACTGCAGAAAACAAAATGTGTAGACACCACAGAAGTCTGTTCTTGTTTTTAAATAATGTTTTGATCATGTATACAGTGCTGGTTATTTTCTACATTTTTGCAAGTTTAATGTTAAATACAAATATTCTTTTTCCTTCACACTTCCACTGTCTCCTAATGTCAAAACCAAGTGTTTTACAGTGCATGAGCTTGATAAACTATTCTTTTGAACGTCTGTAAACATTTTTCTATTCTTTTCCCATCTACAAAAGTTATAATTCACTAGAGAGTGAAGTTTTAATAACACACTCTATGTATTACAGCAACACAGAACGAAGCAATATACCCCCTTTGTTTCTGTTTGGATGACATTTTTAAAATATTATTGGTTTATACCATCAAACCTACAATAACTACGATAAAAAATACAATTTTTCTGAGATCCAGTGAAACATTTCCTATGAGAAGTGCTGCCATACAAGCAGTGAGCATTGCAGTTACCCAACTCACTCTCTCAAAGCAGAGCAGATGATCCAGAACTCCTGCCAGCAGAAGAGAAGCAGCAGCACAAGCAGCTGGAAATGAAATTCATACTTGAAATCTGGTTGACTACACACAGCTTTGACTGGCATTGATGCTTAGACCACAGGAGTAGTGCTTGGGTCACCTGGAACAGGTAAGGATCACAGAGAGAATGCAGACACACTTTTAGACCCTGATGAATACTTCAGTTGTACAGACCCTTTATATATCTGTATGAATAACAGTGTTTTCCTGCAACTCTTAAAAGTCCTATTTTTCAAGTGCTGGCCACTCACAGGAGTAGCTTTTCTTCTTGATGCCAAATAAAGCTTTGATATGGGGATCCTGCTGGAAGATGAAAAAGAATAAAAGATCCAGCACAATTATTGAGGGAATTAGCATTCCCCCAGGCCAAAAAAAAAAGCCCTAAAACACCCCACCACCAAAAAAAAAAATTGCAAAAGGTTGTAAAGTGGAGCCTGCCCTGTAAATGTGAAGCTACTTTTCTGGGTGAGTGAGATTCAGGTTTCATCAGCTTATAATAACATAATCCTTCTCCAAGTTTGATGAGGTAGCAACAATAGCAACTGAAGGGGAACCTATGGGACACTGACTTGCTGACCTGTGAGTCACCAGCATGTTCTCAATGCACTTAAACAATAGCAAGTACCTTCTGACTGCCTCTGACAATTTTGGTTTCAGCATCCTGCTAATTGGTGCTATTTTTATTACCTGGTGCTCAAAGCAGCAACAGGGCAGATATCATCGAGAAGACTCTGATCCTCAAAGATTCCCCACTCACTGCATAAACTGACAACAAAATGCCTTCCAACTGAGTAACTGGGACTTTGTTCTTAGTTTTAGGGATTTGAGGGGGGTGAGGGGGAGGGTTTGATTGGCTCATTGGTTTTGGTTTAGTTCTTTTATTTCTTTTGGGGTTTTTGTTTGGTTCTTTTTTTTTTAATATGGCAATGAGGAAGAATGTAACAATTTAGGGTCTCTAGGCTACTCATTATTCAAAAGCCACACAAAATAATTGAGACTTTTATATTTGGCAATTTTAATAATAGGAAGAAAACAGCATTTCTGGTTAATTGGGTAACTCCAGATTTACAGCCTGGCTTGAAGTTCAAAAATACTCTAATACAGGAAAAATAATGATAAGGATTGACTGGAGGCAGTTATCCTTTGTGGGAGCATTGGGGTTGTTCAGCCCAGAGAAGACCAAAGAAGACCTTAGAAAAGAGAACTCAGAGCCCCTTCCAGGGCCTAAAGGGGCTCCAGGAGAGCTGGAGAATAACTTTGGACAAGGGCCTGGAGTTACAGGACAAAGGGGAATGGCTTCACACTGACATAGGGGAAGGTTAGATTGGGTATTAGGAAGAAATTCCTCCCTGTGAGGGTGGGGAGGCCCTGGCACAGGTTGCCCAGAGAAGCTGTGGCTGCTCCATCCCTGGAAGTGTCCAAGGCCAGGTTGGACGGGGCTTGGAGCAGCCTGGGCTGGTGGAAGGTGTCCCTGCCAATGGCAGGGGGTGGAATGAGATGATCCCTTCTAAACCAAACTGTTGTGTGATTCTACACATCTCTTATAATTCCAGGCAGATTTTCAGAAAGTCTTAGCATGCTAAATAGGTTATTCTGTATTCAGTACCTAAAGCAAGTAAGGAGAGCATCTGAAAACACTTCAGCAAAAAGACAGCATGATTTATGTTACAGATGAGAGTTGTTTCTAAGGCTCCACCTTTTCCACAAAGGTTTTTTGTACCACACCTAGAACAAGATGACCTGAATGAAGCAAATATTGGCTATTTAGTCAAACCAAACTAAAGGACCTTTTTATATAAACTCTTTGAATAGTCTCTAAGTAATTTCATTCATATGCTTTAAAATCAAATGAGACAGCACAATCTATTAAACAGATATCTATAAAAAAAGCTCAGAGATAAAGGTTAAGCACAAGAATAGTGTTTGATGCAGCTATAAATTTATAGCTTTCTCTCGCTGCTGGAACATTTCAAAACATTGGACATGATTATTTGTAAAGTGAATAAAGAAAGAAATCTTGACTTCTTTTTGAAGATGACTCAATAATCACATGTCTCCTAAGACACCAGGGCTGTCAACCCCAGCAACCTGAAACCACAGCACCAGAATTTAAGCCTAGTCTACAGAAAATAATGACCATTCCTTGGAAAGTCCTCCAGCTTGAATTACCCTCTCATCTGCAGGCAGGAAATCCCCACTACCACAGCTGAATCTTGCAAACCCAAAATAAAGCCTGTCCCTAAATGCTGCCTATAAAACACACAGCTAGAATGAAACAGTTAAACAATGTGAGTAAATAAATTATCTTGCCTGTTGAGTTCTGGCACCACAGTTTTTGCCATTAGTGCAGTGTCAGGTTTTTTTAAAAGATACATTAAATTTGTTATTTAGAGGTACTGTTGAGTGAGGAAATGTTTGCTGCCTTTTCTTAAACAGACCATTGGGGTTTTCTTATTCTATTATCAACCAGTTTAGGCTGGTGGACACTTGCTTTTCCCCACACCATGTTACAGGTGCACTGAGCTTTGCTTCTCTTTCCTTGTGGCAATAAATTGTATGAAGCATCAAGTCACATAAACTGTATCTTGAAGACTAAAGGAAGAATCAGCCCCCTGAGCCACTCAGCACTCATGATCCTTGTCTGCTGTCTCATTTACACTGTATTTTCATCATCTTTATTGCCATCTCTTAAATCCCCTTGCCAGTTGACACAATTCAAATTGCACCTTGCTCCTTCTGCTCTTATCCCAACGTGCTTCCACTATTTCATCTGTATTGGTCTCTTAGAACACTTATCTTACCACACAACCAGGATCACTGCCTTTCTTTTGAAGCAGCATCCAGCTTTCTTTCTATTAGCATCCCAGAAGATTACATATCAGCTTCCCAATCCTGCTGAAATCTCTTTCAGAGCTGCTTGTTCTCATCCTGTTACTGCTCCTCTCTCTCTTCTTTCACGTCAGATGGTGAACCCTGCCAAATGCCTTCACCTAACTGCCACCCTAAAACCATGCAGTTGTGAAGAAAGATGGTAAAATTTAATTTGCACATTTTTAAACTTTACCTGCATCTAGTATTACCTATTGTACCATAATATAAAGTTCACTGCCTGAGTAGTATAATGATAAAGAGCTATTTATTACCCTGGATAGGTTTATGATCAGTACTGACATTTGATGAAGACAAAACAGAAATATCAATAAAGAGCACATATTTCAAAGTGATCTGAACACTACCCCGGCAAAATAAAATTTAAGAGCTAAACAACAAAACCTGATGTTTAACAATCATTTGTGTTCACAATCAATATTTTCAAACTGCAAACTTGAAAGTCCTTCAGCTCAATATTAAGCACATATTGTAATATATTCTTATTGGGATAGAAGATAAACTTCAGTAGAAAGAGAGTTGCTGCAAACTAGAGTATAGCACATGAATTCTGACACTATTTCAAGCTTCTTTTTAATTCAGAACCATTTGGATGTAGCCCTTTTAAAAATTAAAATAAATAATTGCACCAAATAAAGAACAAAGTGTGACAAGGGGTAAATGGCAATAATTTCTTTGGCCTGTGTAACTTGCAGAGTTTGCTATTTTCTTAACAGGAAAACAACAGCACTTTCCTACAGAACAGTGCACACTGGTTTTTGCACTTGCTGGACAGTGCAGGAGTAGCAATGACCTACAAGTACAAGCCCAGCTCCATCCTGCCCAAAAGGTCTTTTCACTCAGGGATTCAGTCTGCAATTCATCAAATACTGACTACTGATTTTTAAAATAAAAAAAGCTTTCTGTGAAAAGGCAGATCCTCAGTACCTTAAGCTTCAACAGAAGGTCAGCAGTCAGGATACTGAGAGAGAATTTACCTCTCCTCTTCCATCATCTGTTATTGTGCCCCAGGAGAGCCAAGCACCAGACCCACTAACAACACACTGCAGCTGCCAGGCCAGGAGACAAACAGCTCTTTAACTCACCCAGTGCTGCACACAACTCAGCACCAGCTTCCCAGCACATCCCAGCAGGCACAGCTGCATCTGCACCACAGAGGTTTTCATTAACACCACCCAGGATTTTAGGGTATTTAAAGACACTTGTGTTTTTCAATATTTCATTCTGGATGAGGGAGGATTTTGCACTCAGATTATTTTCCAAGTTTAATGAATTCCATAAAACATCATTAATGTTTTGTTCCTTGATTTCATTAGATGTTGACATCTTCCTATTTCAGTAGCACCTGTGAGCCCCTTGCAGAGACCAAGAGGGCCACCACTGGAAAGATTAACATAACAAGCTTTTTATTCTCTATTACTACACTGTGAGAGTGACTTTTCATACACAGCTTGATTTTGAAAGTTCTTTTATTGATTGAACCCTTGGTCTGCCCAGAATTATGCCTCTGGCATAAAGTAGGGAGCCAGAGGTCTCAAAGACCAGCACACTATTGTTCCAGAGTCTCCATATAGACATGAACCACAGTGCAGCAGTTTGAAAGGGCTGCATCACCTGGCCAAACCAATGCCAAAGTTACTTCAATCTGAAAATGGAGCACTGCTGCAGCTGAAGCCTGTGGGGACACAGTGGCAGATCCCAGGGGAGGATCACAGCTACACCACAGGCAGCACATTTTAGCCCAACATACCTCTATACCACTGTGAATCCACTAAGTCTGCAAAATTCTTCATCTGTAATTCCTTCTGCACCTGTAGTGGAATTAGTTCAACAGCTAACCTGCTTCAATGTAAATAGCCTGGCTGCTTGTGGGTTTCTTGGTTTTATTATTTGTTAAGTACATTTTTTTGAGCTGACTCAAATCTGAAAACAAAATCCTGCCTGAAGGCTTGTGTACTGGTTTAAAAGTAAACTGGCAAGAGAAACAAACCCAACTCAAGAGAGATTACAAGTCAATTTACTTAAAAGATTACGATAAATACAATGATACAGAGAAAAACTGGTTTTAACCCACAAAGACAGATGTATAACCCTGTACCCTGGGACAAGAACAGAAGGGTGTGATGTGATCTTTGTTTTTATTACTGCCATTATGGAACTTTTTCTTCAAAGACAGATTATGCTCAACTTAAACCAGAGAAATGTTTCCTGGGAAGAAACCATCAGAGAAATCAGCTGAGTTTTAACTTGCTCAGAACCTGGAAGGTGAGAGAACAGGACTAAAGCAGGAATTTCCATGCAAAACACTTGGTAGTCATGACTAAAAGTAAAGACAAAACAAAATGAAAAAACCCAACCCCACACCAGATCTCTAAAAGGATTGTAACTCTGGAAGCAGATGAGAGCACCAAGTTTTCTCCTTTCATCCAAATCAACCTCTCCCTCAGACTGAGGGATTTGATAACCTGAGCAAAAGCACCTCTTGGCCATCTTATCACCCACCCCAGAGCCCTGCTGCACTCTTGCTCCAGTGAGAGCAGTCTAAGCTTGGTGGGACATGCACTTTTCTCCTCCTTAACTGAGGTAAGGGAGAGCTGGTTCTTTACATACAGGGAACAAATTAAAAACAATCAATACTCATTAAAATGAAGCACTATATCCACCCTGCCCAGTGGCGTGAGATAGGTTTTCTTATAAAGCCTTCTTACCAACTAAAACCTCTGCAGGGGCACAATTGCACTAATTAAAAAATCATTAAAAGAAATGTCTTCAGCAGACAGCTTTCTTGGCTTTCTCACATTCTATTACTGGAAATTCAATAAGAAGCAACGGGTTCATTAATGAACTAATGAACTGGTAAGGGAAACACATACATAGGTTAATATGAAGTTTAGGCTGCTGCTAAGAGATGAAGTTTGCCAGTTCAAACACAAGGACTGAGAGGAATAAAACTGTTGTTCGTGTTTTACCTGGAAGGCAGCAACCAAAACATTTTGTACACAGACAATTTAAAACTGACTGTCAATTTAAGCCGTTCTTTGCTTATGTCAAGGTCTTCTCCATTAAAATGTAGACATTAGCACCTAAATTTTTAATCTCCCTAGCATCCTCCTTCAATATCTCAAAACTGAAATATCCATTTTAGAGTTCTAACAGAATGAATGTCCCATACAATTGTGACACTGATATTGAAAATGAGAAGCTTTTATATTGTGCAAGCAGGAAAGCTCTGAGGATGTGATGCAGTATTTTTAGTGTGACATAACACTGAAGCAAACAAGGTAGAAAAAGCATAACCAGTTGTGATGATTCCCTTGAAACCAGGAAGAGAAACCAAAAAGAGATGCTTTTTGTGATTCCGTCTCATGCTTCTGCTCTCATCAGAAAAAAATGTCAACTTTAATTCCCCACACAGAAAACAGGAAAGTCTGTATTACTGCACATCCATCCACCTAAGGCAGTTGATTTAAGCTGAAAAAATGTTTCTACACAAAGGACTTCAGAAGGGAGACTAAAGGTAGTTTACCTTAATTTGTGGCCCATACAAACTGCATTCCCCTCCTGAACATGAAGCAATGGACCTGCTTCCAAAGGAAAGAAATCCTACCAAAGTTTCACATAATTTTATTTGGCCTGGGCAGATTTAGGGGTTTGTGCTGATTTTGCTGTTGTTAAGAAACACAGAGGAGCTCTTTGATCTCTGTAATGCACTGTTTGATATTAGTGTACCACAGAAAAGCTGCATGTTAGGAACATTGTACCCTGACAACTGCTTGCAAGCAGTTCCCATAAACATCTGTCATAGTTTGCTAATGTAATACACATTTAACTTGTTTAGAGAGATCTTTTTATAAAGTAGGATGGGGGTTGAAAATCTGGACTACATTCCAGCACTGCTCCAGCCTTACAGAGAGGAATAGACAAGAACACTGACTGCAGAATTGTACACAGACAAAAGCAAGGAAACCATTGGAGAACACTAATAAAAGAATCTCAAAGTTCTAGTCCAGCTTTGTAAAGAAAAGCATAAGAATTAAGCTAAAACTAAAAGTGCTTACAAAAACAAAATAACTAATAGGAAGTCTTAACAAGAATGTCACACAACTGCCTTCAGAAATTTACTTTTTACTGATTTTCTGCTTCCCAAGTGACTTCCACATCAGACTCCAAGGACTGAATAGTTGTTTTGATGCAAGAAGGAAACTGGACCCCCCCAGCAGTTCCATACACAGATATGGTGCATATTTATTCAAGTGTAGATAGCTAATGCTTTATAGTAAAGTTGTGATAAATACATGAGAAACTAGGCTGTCTGAAAACAAGAGATGTTGGGCATTAAAGTGGGTGTCAGAAATGGACCCTTGGAAAACAACTGCTTTTAGATGGGATACAGTATTTGGAAAAAGTTGTTATAGGGTTTTTTTCTTACTGTTTTGACCTGAACTGTACATTGGGAACCTTTGGAATGAAAAGGATGCTCAACCTGGAAGAACAGCTAGATTTTAATTATTTATGGCCTAGTTCATTCTATCTGCTTTCAGAACTCATATGCTTCATCTTAGCTTTAGCCCAGAGAGGATCCATCATTTGATACAGAGAAGTTGAGGATTTGTCCTTTTTTGTGCTATGCAAGGAGGGAAACTTTTTTTCCATTTCTCAAATTTGAGTTTTCTTTTCTTCAGTTTGCTGATCAAGGGTAGCATGGGGGTAAATTACAGCTTAACAACTGGAGGAGAAAGAGGTGAAGAGGTGTGATAGGTGGAACAGGTAACTACTTCAGCACACTGTGACCAAAAACTCTTCAGGCTCTGCCAGCTGTGGCCCTGAAACAGCACTTGTTAAGTCCACGAGAGAAGGAATCCAATTCCCACACATGTTTTGCTCAACAGGAGCTTTTCCTGTGTGCTGTTCTTCAGATTTCCTCCACAACCATGAGGTGGGTCCCTTCCCCTTTCATCTTGCAAGCACCAATAAGGGCATTGAAAAAAGTTCATTGAACACTACTGCTAGGTGAGACACGTGCCAAACTGTGCCACACTTGTTTTTTAGAAGGCAAAAGGGTGTTTGTGGTAGTTTCTTCTTTAATAAAGCAAGCATTTATGAGGTCTTGTAACACAGTATTTTTTGAAATGTACCTGAATGTTTTTCCTTTCAAGCTAGAGAACAAAGACTTTATTAAAAATAAAACAACAAACCCCCTGAATATAAATTAAAGAATGTCTTGCCCAGCATGAACTGCATCCTCTTCTGCAGCTCCTCACTGGGCTTCTGGGACCATTTTCACCTAATTTTGAATGTTTAAACCAACCCAAAGGATCAGGATTTTGCTGCAAAAATTTTGCTTGAGTTTTATAATTTTAAGTGCAATTCACCAGTTTATTTCATCTCAGGAAACACCCAACTGTTATTCACAATAGTCTAGAAACACCTCTGAAATATCGTATTTTATCCCTTTCTGAGGTATTTAACAAATGTTCTGCAACTGAGCCACATAAAATTATTTACATAAAGAGAGAAGTGGTTTTAAAACGTTGCTTGTCATCTGTCCCTCAAGACCTGTAATGCTGAACAAAAGATTAAAATACTTCAAAGGGGAAAAGTTTTAAGTCTTCACCAGGTACGAGAATCTTGTGTTTGCATTTTAAAAGAAATCTGAAATTTCTTTTAAAATGTAAACACAAGATTCTCGTACCTGGAAAAGTTTTAAGAACTGGTTTGTATTCAGGTTCTTCACCTTAGCATAGATAATTGATTATGTGGTCATCCTCAGATAAGTTGTTTTTATAAGAACTTAGTCTTCAACTGGCTAAAGGCTGATTTCAGCTGGGCTGAAGGCAAAGCTGTGAGCACGTGAGAAATGCCAGGCTTGGTCCCTAGGCCTGTTTGTTCCTGCAGCTACTGAGCAGTCATTTTACAAAAGTACTCACAGTTATTTATTATTTATGTAAACCACTGTGAGTACACAGAGCAACTTTCTTGGAAAGGAGGTCAAAAACCACAAGGCAGACACACACTGCATTTCAGATTCATTGCTGAATTAACTCCTCTGAAAGGAGGAGTTAATTGTCCAGTTGACCATATATCCTCCTAAACACCTCACCTAGTAGAATAAAACAATAAATATGCATTAGGACTATACTTTGAACTCCATGATGAAGAGACAAATAACCAACAACTTGATGAAAAACACTTTTCCTGAAAACTGATTATAATTCAAGTGGGGCTTACTGCAGTTGCCATAGGTCACACTTCTGCTCCTGGTATTGAGCCAAGTGCAGAGCAAGTATTGCTGCATAATTGAGAAAGATGGCCTTCTAGAATATTATCTCCCTTCTGTTTCTGATTCCTTGAAAATGCATTTATGCCCCAACTAGTAAAATTCAAGAGAATTTAACCAGTGCTAAAATAAACAAATACCAAAATAAACTCTCTCGAATGGTTTTTACTATTTTATGCCTGCCAAGGGAACAATGGCACATGTAAACCAACAAAGAGAAACCACAAGAACTTTTGCTTGAAGTTCTGCTCTATAGGAGTTATTCCAGGCTCTCACTCTGGCAAAGGAAGATTACTACAATTAAAAAAAAACAAACAAAACAGGATGTTTCTCCTGTTATCTGAGCTTATCCAGCCTGCAGGTGATGTGCCATGAAAAATCCAAACTAAACCATAACAGAAGATACCAAATTCTTTCTGTCCTTCCTCACACATATTGCACCTCAATTTTCACACTGCAGTATTGTCACACCCTGAGTGCACAGCAAAACTGGGAGAGTCTCAAGATGGATTAAACAATTATGTTCTACAAAAGCATTTAAAAATGCTAAATTAGCCTCTGGAAGACTGGCAGAACACACTGTCTGAAAAAAAACCCAGATAAACAGAAGCTTTGCGTGGGCTGCAGCTCTCCACACCCCATCCTTGCTTTGAAGAATTACTTCCTACAGGTCTGCATTACCATATCCCCCTTACAGTCTGATTTGCTGTACTCCATCCAAAACAATTCCTGATTTAAGTAATGTTGCCTTACTTTTGCTATGAGGCTGCATGACAGTTAGACACAATAGTATTTAATAAGTATTTGAGGCTTAATTTCTCTCTCCCCCAACTTCCTAAAAATTAAAAATAAATTTTAAAAAGTATATTTAAAAAAAAAATCTAAGCTCTGTTCTCCCTTTTCCTTGCTTTAAAGAAGTTTATTAGCATATTAGAGTTGTAAGATAAGTTCATCTCATATTATCATTTCTCCCTCCTATAAAGACTAATGCACAGCTTGTTTATCACAGTTGGTTTCAAAAGACAGTCTGTGGTCTTGATGTTTTACCTCACCATGGAATACTGTGAGTATGTTCAACTTGTAATGGTGATTTTGCAGAAGTAATGTTCATAAAGCAAATGCTTCTCCTGTTTCCCTGTATTTATGAGATGACAAAACTCACAAAAAGCCCAATTATTTCTACAATGAAGACAGGGCACAGCACAAACTATTAACCCATAAATACAAATGCCAGCCCCTATGCAAACAACACTTCTTCCAGTTTCTGCAGGAGTGATTAACAGCACTACAAGTGCACGAGGGAGAGCTTTTGAAACCCTAAAGGTTATCACAGCTCACTGTGCTGCCAATCCAGCAACAATCACTGCAACGTCCTGACTTACCACACCTGCAGCACGGATTACATTTATGGAATGCTTTTATTTACTGAATCACAAATTTCTTCTCATGAAACAAGCAACGAGATTCCATTTTGAGCCATCAGTATAAACACACAACTCAGTTTGAGAAGCTTGCAAACATTCTCAAAGCCACGTCAAAAACTCCTCAACATTTAGGAATTTCCTTAAAACACATGACAAAGAGCTGCTACTCCTTATATTCGTAGAATGTGTCAGGTATGGGATGAAAAAAAATATCAAAACATCAGAGAAAACCAAATTTAAGTAGGAAATTGAGAATCCTATTTTACTTTTTATGTCTTTGTCAGCTTCAAGGTTAATTATTTTCCCTCTGGTTTTCTGTTTGGAAATGTGCTTTTCATTTTTATTGGTCTTAGACTGAATCCAGATGGTTCTTATTCGGTTTTTATTACAGTCCACTGCAGTTCTACTACTTCAGTGTGGTATGACAAGAATCATATTTTATAGCATTAGAATATGCATTTTGATGTAAAACACTTCATGTTTACTCCTCTAAAGTAACACGTTTATCTCTACCAGAAAGGAAATTATAAAAATTCACACTTTGTTTCCAGTTTCTTCCAGGAACACTGTGCAGAAATTCTGGTGAACTGTCAGAGGCTGATGATGATGAAAACATCATTGCTGTGCAGTAGTCATAATGCTCACCACAAAGAGTTATGAATGCAAAAGGCAAAAACCAGACTGCTGCTATGAACGATTTCACTGTTCTTTGAAAGAAAATCAACCAATTGTGTTTGTAATTTACTCTGTTTACTCTCACTGAAGCAGAGGATTGCTAAGTGACTCACTATTCACAAGCGTGAGCTGATGGTGAATGTATCTCACCAGATGACCCATTCAGATCTCAAGATTTTCATCTACTGATTTTTCCTTCAGTTCCTCCCATCACACAGTAAGGAATTAAAAGAGTGGGAATTTGTTGTTTAACTAAACACAAAGCTTGCTGCATTCCCCAGACTTCCCTAGAGGACATTTGATTGATAATCAGAGGCAAGATCAGAGCCCACAGTCCTCCTCCATAAGCACCACTAGAGCTGCATACAAATCATGAAAATTGTTGTCTGTTTGTCAGCTACTGGGAAGAGTGAAAAGCACATTTTAGGAGCACTTATTTCACTGGAATTTTCCCCCAGCATCACTCTCCATTATTATCCTTCCAACTGAACAGACCAAAACACTTAAAAGAATTATATTCTCACTAGGATGGTTTTCCCTGGGGCCTATTATTAATTTCATTTGTAGTCAACACACACTTCTAATTTAGACTGGATAACGTACCTGATATTATTGTTGCCTTAATCACAAAGCAACACATTGTGCTGAGGTATACAACATTTTGGTAAAAAAATCCACAGATAAGAAAGTATACAAAAATAAATGGCATTTACACCAAAATTCTGAGGGTATAGATGAAAAACCAATCAACCAACCAAACAAACAAAAACAAAGAAAAACCACAAACCACAGAACATATCACCCTCAACAGGAGATCAGGTGAAAATACAGTTAATTCAAAGGTATTTTTAAACTGTATTTGTTTGATGAAGACCGACACCCTTCTTGCAGGGTCTGAAAACATCACAGAATGATTTCAGGCAGAGTGTGGCCTTACTTACACTGTTTTCAAGTGATTTTCTTTGCAAGAAAAGCTGGATCCACCGAGCTAAATAGGCAATGCACTTCTTTGGATCTTTGCCTAGAAGTCCACTCCTGCACCCATTCATCCCGTGGATATTTTGAAAGTGTAACAGCCATAAGTCCATCAAGAAGAGAAGGTGACCCAGTCTCATCACAAGAAAAGCTACCAGAGAAAGGTACAAGCAGTCCCACATAATCATGGCATCAATCACAAATGTGTTCCAGGTCTTCCCCACTGCCACATAACCACCTCTGTAAACTGGAACAACTTCAGCAGAGCGACTTCACTCAACCCCAATAGTCCCACTGATGGCTTTTGTCACTGAAGGGGCTTTTGAGGGTTCAGGTTTAAACTAGAGCACCATGAATCTTTGTTTGGAGCTCACAAGATGTTCCTCACACTTACTGGCAGCTTTGTCACACCTGTGCACAGCTGGGTGGAAGAAGCAGGCAAGTCAAGAGTTTGAGAGTCTCCACATCATCTGCTTTTCTACAGAGATTTAGCCTTTTACACACTTCATCACCAGAGTCAGGAAAACAGGTTCAGGGTGAGATGGTTGGTGTTCCACTGATTCAAACACACCACACTCCCTCTTACAATGAATATGTTTGTAAATTCTATCTTCCGTTACCCAGTTTAAATGTGACCCTGGCTGAAATTATACACAAACAAACATCTGATCTTCTACCTACAAGCATTTACAAATGGCAAAACAGTGTTACATCAACATGAAGCATTAGAAAAATATCACACCATTACTGCTCATGTAAAAGACACATTTACCTAAAAGTTGAAGGTGCCATTTCAAAATTTCAAAGGCAGGCAAGTTGAATACTTATTCTTTAGTAGATTTAAGTGATAGGGGCAATTTTCAGAGTGCAGTAGATTGAAATGATATTAATTTTGGCTAGATGCAATTATGTGTATTATATAACAAGGTTTTATTTTTATACTCTCAAAACTCTATTTTGACTTCACAGGATGAGCACCTCATCAAGTCTGTGGTAGCAATTTCTCTCACACTTTGTAATATAAGGCTACAGGACAAAGTCTCCCATCTAGAAAAGAAAGCATTAATCACTCTTATTTTAAACCTCAGACTATTTTGCTTCTAGTTATCAGCATTAAATGTACTCCACCCACATGCCCTGCAAGCCAAATGTTGTGAAACAGACTTTACAGAGAATAAAATTAAAAGCTGGAGCCATCTGAGAAGTGAAAGTCAAATTATATATGCATGCTGTTGGTTTTTAGTAAAGCTGTGCAAATGGAAAAGAAGTTGGCCATGAATATTTATTCCAATTACATCACAAGTTTAAATGCTGCTGTCCTTAAAACCTTCCCATGCCTGCCTTCCATTACATTACCATTTATGAGCTTTACTATTCATATTAAAAGAACAAAAACAAAGGTCCAGTAACAGGAATCCCACAAACACCATCATCAAGAAGTTAGGACAGAAGTTCATTTGCAGCCCTAAAAATAGGATTCATGCTCAGGAAACTAATTAGCTTTACCAGGCACCCAGCACAGAGCAGCAACACCACTGCAAGGTCTGTTGCTGGTGTGAAGGTGATCAACACAAAGACACCCTATAGGCAAGGAATAGTTAATAGAAATACATATGGAATATAGCCTAAAAAACCAGACCTGACTTGCAGCTCAAGCCTGGTTTCTGAGAACAGGAAACACAGATAAGTGTTACCCACTGTCACTTTTTATTATTGTGCTACTGGAGATAAAGCCACATATTAAAGTTACACTTCATGTGCTAATTTAAACTAATTTTAGGACGGTGATACTACCCACTTATGGCAAGCCATCTTCAAAAGTTATCCATTTACACTTAAATTTGTTCATTAGAAGGTTCATTAGGTCAAAATATATTTCAGCATGTTCATTTTGCACAATTTGAGTTGCCAGAAATTTATGTGGCAAATTAGCACATCTATATTGCTACAGTGTGAGTATAAATGCCACATAAACAAGTTTAAGTGTAAACGGATAACTTTTGAAGTGGTTTGACATCAGTGGGTAGTAACATCATCCTAAAATGCCCATTTGCCAACAGAGTACTGGTTATGGGGAGGAAAGAAAAAAGAGAAAGCCACCAAAACCAATCAAAACCACCCACCCACATGATAAGATTTTTGTAAGTTGTTCTAATGCTATAGAATCTAATATGATTACTTTGTTGCCTTATTGAAATGGCTTTTTCACTGAAATTCTGCAGATTAAACTATCAGTTACACAAAAAAAATAACAATATTTTCTCTGAAGGAACTGTGTAGCACTATAGGTCCAAATACAGATCTGGACAGTTACATTGATGTGCTCTGCATTTTTCAAACACATTCCACAGAAATATCACAGTTGTTATACCCAATATCACCACTCTAGATGCCAGAAGAGAACATGGTCTGCCCACTGATATCTAACTACACCCAAGATTCCACAGTATCAGACAGAAACACACTCAAATGCTTATTGCAAAACACCATTTACAGAAAGCTTCCTGAAGAACTTCCCAGAGGAGAAGGAAAGTGTTTTCTTCTTGTTTCTCAATATGTAACTTATCTTTTGGGGCTACACCACTGCAAACAATTCCATTTTTAATACATTTCTAGCAGCCACATGTTTGCAAAGGCATTAGTTTCTAGAGGCAGAGGTTTATAAAAAGTTTTCCAAGGGGGACTAGAGCATTATCATTTCTCTTGCTGTCAGTTCTTAAAATCTGTCTTGCTTCTGATGACAGAAGTGCAATGCATGTACATATGTTCAGATAGCTCAGGTAGTACAGCCTTTGTAGAAAAGATTGTCTAAAAATGAACTGCAGACAAAACTAACAAACAGGTGTAAGATACCAAACAGAGATGTGTTTTACTTAATGGCTCAAAGATAGGATCAATATGGGGAAAACACAACTAGATATGTTGGCATTTTAAAAAGAAAACCAAAACCCACCGTTCCCACCAGTCATGTGATGGAATTGGAGAGCTTCACGGGGTAGAGTTCGAGTCAAGTACTGAAAGGTGAAGCTTCAGTAGTTGCAGACTTTAAGTGAAAACAGTTACTCTGCCCCTCAGAGCAGCAGCCCCTCTCCAAGGGCATTTTATGCACAGAAACTCACTTTTCAGGATGATTTGGAAAAGCATGGCCACATGGACAAGCTCTAACTCCACTCCATAAAATCACACTATTGGTTCTGTAACCACTGTCCTTATTAAAGAACATTTAAAACACCCAGAAAAGCACAATAGAGAACTGATACATCAGTTTGCTCTGAATCAGACCCCCCTGAATTGAAGCTTCTTGAAGGGAGTAGCTCTAATTTCAAGGGCTGAAGGCAGGCTATGAAGCCACAGGAGGATCAAAGTATCTTTTCACAAAGGTGCAGGAACCCTGGCATCACTTGAACAACTGCAACGAGCCTTCCTGTGTCTTTAGGGCATCTGGCAACATTTACCCCGTCCTTGCACTTTCAGAGGCTACAGTCATGAGGACAAAGCTAATGAAGTGTCAGTACTTTCCTTACTATCTCACATAACATCTCAGAAGACTGGTTGTAATCTGGATTCACAAAGAAGCATCAAAACAGCCCACACAGCTGTAAAACACTCCGAATACTTTCTTCCAGGCTGGGGGATGTTGGGAGGAGAACAAGATGTTTGAAGAGTTTATCACTGCAGTGGAACAGATAATTAGGCAATTAAAACTGTGAAAAGTGGACAAATTACCAGTTCCAGATGAATTGGGTTGCAGAATAGAAATGGGAGAAGCAAGAAAACAGAAATGAGTGCCTTTGTTGAGTATCTTAATAGCATAACTAAAAGAGGGGCAGTTTGGGAACAAAGGTGAAAGGGTGGTTAATTTGCAGAAGCTTATCTGCTTTTGCAAAGGAACATTTTGAAGTAGTTGGTCCCTAAAACCATCTTGCTTTTCTCATGTTGATAACTCGAACACATTAATAGAAATCCAAGAGGTCTTATTTCAGAATCATTTTTGGTAACTCAGCAAGGCCCTCCTGTACTAAGTTTTTACTGGTATTAGCAATATCTTCATACTCACACAGGCTCCTTTTTTAATCATTCTGCTCAATAGGAAACCCTCCACAAAGTCATTCTGGCCACCCTTCCTTGCTTCCAGGCCATGGAAGACACACCACCATTTCACATACCCCAATAAAGGTAATGTGAAAGAAAACACAAACTTCCCACAAAACCTTCCCAAAGGCAATTTTGCTGAAGGTGCTGCTGCTCACACACTGTCCACCACCACAGTAACTCACTTCCAGGAGCCTATTCCATACTCTTTCCTGGAGGTGCTGGACCCCCACCCCAGTGAAGAAGGAGAATAATGGGTTATTCTGCTCATGCCAGTGCAAGGGGGCACGTTTTCTTCAATGCAAACATCTCACTATGCCAAGCTCTGGGTGGAGGAGGCCTTCTCTTACACAGCCACAGAGGCCTCTGCTCTGGTACCAAGATTTTCCAAGTAAGAATGTCCTAAGAAGGAAGCTGGCAAAATTTCACTAGTCCAGCTCTGCAGAAATAGCACCTATGAAATTCTTGGTTTGTCAAGACAAGCAGAAACCATAGAGTACAGCTAAGAATTGCAACTCCTTGAACTGTGGAGTATTTCCTGCTGCAGTAACATTCAGAATGTCAGAAACATAAGAGCAGAGTAACATTTATGCCTAATAAAGGCTTTTCCTTGTAAGAGGTATTTAAAGTAAAAGTAAATAAAACCCCCACATTAAATAGGATGAAAGAAACAAGGCAGGAATGTGATGAAAAACACAGGTGATAGTTTTTGAACATGCAAAAACATGCAGAATTTTTAATAAAAGGAACACTAAACAATAAGCTCTGGGACAAACATGCAAAGGTCAATGCCTTTTTTTTTTTTTAATTCAACACTCCTCAGTAGATTTTTTTTCTAATCATTTCTTTCTAGTTATAAGTTTCATAGGCAATCATATGGAAACATTTATTCTTATTATAGCAGGTCTTTGATGTCTATGCAACAAACTAATTTCTATGGTTTATTCCTTCCTGAATCCCAGTTCAAAACACAAGCAGCTGAATGGGGAAAAAAAAGAAGTTTATCAGAGTTTTAAATTCTTTCTTAATTCTCTGGCTGCCTAGGTTTCATAGGAAGCCACTCTTATCTCATCCAAACAGCTTGAAATGAGACATTGCCATGGGAAACAAGTTGGTAAAACTGTACAATACCACTGCATCAGCTACAGAGACAGTGACAGTGCAATGCTGGCACAGCTCAGAAGGAGGGGTGGGGGAAGCAGGTCTTGGACATTTTATACTTTAAATTTTAGCTCTTCATCTAGTGCTATCCTGTCAGACTCATATGTTTGTCTGTCCCATCACCAAAGCAAAGGCACCTCTGGCAGTCTTGTTTTATTATTTCATTTACTATGTCAAGCAACCCAAGGGCTGCTCAAAAGCTCCCCATTAAATGAACTGCTCTGGATGGGCACGTGGGGGAACACTACCAGAGCAGAAAACTCTTCTTGTTTTCAGTGGAGCTCAAAAAACAACACAAAATTTATCATTGATGACTTGTGAACATAGTAGCATACACCCTGTATTCCATGATCCCCTGAACAAAGCACAAAGAACACCAAAGTCACCACACTGACATGCTGTAGAAGAAAAGGTCTTGCAGACAGCACCTATCTCACCTCAGTGTGCTCATGACAATAAGTAATTAATTTTTCTCTCTCGTTTTTAATATTAAGAGAAACATCTCGGCACTAATCATGAATTATAACCAACATCTGGCAGCTCTTTTCTACAACAGACTTTAGTAAGTTTTTCATCTTTCCTCTGCTGGTGTTTGACAGCCTATGGATTACATGGAGTAAAGTGGAAGAAGAATTAAATACCCAAAGATGTAATTTTAAACCAATCTTGATTTTAAAAGCAACCAACTTGTCCAGGATTCTTAACGTGAAACAGACATTTTCTGGTACAGATTTCTTTTGCAAGCCAGTAAGATTACTATGAGAAAGCTGTCTAAGAACTACATTTCTTTTCTAGACAGACAGATTGAATAAATTTCCCAAGTTTCTGCTAAAGAAAGCTCCACTTAAAAGTCCTTGGCACCTTTACATTTGCTATTTTAAAAAATCACCTCAGCCTACTTTATTTTATCCTAAGAAACAACTTAAACATTAAAATCAATGCTAGAGCATATGTGCTCCAGACAGCCAACACAGCCACACACATCCAAGAATTCTAAACTTATCTGAAATATAAGTGCTTCTTTTTTTGCTACTTGACTATGAATACATTAAAATGAGCTTCAGACTGTGCATTTTAAAAAAACTGCATCATAACATACACTCTGCAGCCTTACAGAAACATCTCTGCTAATAATTTAGCCTGAACTCTACTATTAATTCTCAAAACCACACCCCCTCCAACCAAGCACATAAAGCTTGGAGAAGTCTGCTCCTTATCCAAGAACTGACCACATTTCAACAAGCAAGCAGCATTCAAGCATAATATTATTTACTATGGTCAGGAGTTCCTAAACAAACCATCAATACTCACACAATTAATGTGAGTTAAGGCATGTGGTGAAAGGAACAATCAACAAAAGTAACATAACTTAACACCAGCACAGGAACTACCAGGTGTACAAATAAGAATAGAGGGTTTATAATGTTTGTTGTTTGATTTTAGTGAAGAGGACAGCATTAATAAGCTCTTTACTCTTCCACCTGCACATGGGAAGGCACACAGGGTGCGAGAAGCAAAACTTAAATAAACAAAAGATACTCAAATGTAGGCAGCAGGTAGTGACCCAGATTTTGAACCAAGGTACACACATGCTTCAAACAAGCAGAGACACTACAGTAGGAAATGACACAGAGAAGTACCAATTACTGACAGCTGGGAAGACTTGGAGTTTTTTAAGCTGCACATCAATTGCTTTCAGAAACACATCTCTGAACACACTGAAATGTCTCGCTACAGTTGAGAACCACAGCAGATCGACAAGTACAGGTCACAAACTCCACAAGTTAGAAACAATTACATAAAGCTTTACAGCACAGCTCCAATCTCAACTGCACACAGCAACTTCCTTCAGAGCAGCCAATTCCCAGAATTAAACCAGAACACCTCTAAAGAGACAATAAATCCTATCAGAAGCCTTCTTAAAGCCTAGAGAACTCCCCCCACAAAGCTAACAGCAAACAGAAGTAACAGACGAACGGTATGAACTAAAATGTTTTCCCTTACCTTTGCTGAGTGTGCCTGTGATGAGCTTAAAAATAGTCTGGGCAAATTTGACAATCCCATGCTTGCATCTCTTTGAACATCCACTCATGGTTCAGACGGGTAGAAAAACTCTTCTCTCTTACAAAGTCCAAAACAAAAAAAAAAGCGAGTTCTTTACGAAGTTGAGGTGACAGGTTGTGCAATACACAAAACTCTGCCCTCATGCACCAAACCCCAGGCTCTGCACTGAGGGCTACTCCTCTGAGGCAACGTGCATCCCTTTTAATTAAAGGCACAGCTCTCGCAATCAGCCGGGACTGCACACACCTGCCGCGGTGCCCTGATAGGAGCTGCTAAGCACAAAAACACCTCAGCCTCTCAGGGGGCGTGGAAGGTTTGTCTCACTATGCCCCGGTTCAGGGCTGCCACCTGGGCACTGGGAATGCAGCAAGGAATGCTGGAGTCACCGGCTGCAGACTGCTGCAAACAAAAGAAGCTACTGTTTGAAGACCTTTTTTTTGGTGCTGTTTTCCAGCTGATTTCAATTAAGTTGTCGATTCTACTCTCTTCAGGACACGGAAACCTCGAAAATAACACTTTTTTTTTTCAGTCTACCAACACTGTAGTTACCCTTTGCATGCAGAAGGCTGCAGAGCATTCCTTTGCAAAAACCTTCTAGAAGTAGGAAAAAGAAAAAAAGCAATCTCTTTATTTTTACTGGCTTAGATGCTGCTCAGATAGCGATGTGCTCAGCACTCAGCCTTCCGGAGCCGGCTGGGCTCGGGCTCACAGCTCTGCAGCACCACATTTCACTTTGCGCCCGCTGCCTCAGTCCTGCTGGTCCGGTGCTCACCAGGCTCCCTGTACTGCACAGGGAGTTATCCCCTAGCAACAGCCGCAGCTCTGGCTTCTCCAGTTCAGGCAGTTATTGCTGCGTGCCTGGAATACTCTGAGTAAAAAGACTTGATGCGTCCAGCAGCGAGCCGGAGATACCTCAGACCCCACCTGAGCGCTGGGCAGACTCCAGCATCTTTAGGTTTAATTCATGCTGACCTCGTCTCAGGTGTTCTTAACCTCCCAAATGCACTGTTTGCTTGTCCCGGTTACTAGGCTTACCTCAGGTTTGTGCTCACACCTAGGTGCCCCCCGTTAGATCACTTCCCCAGCCCTCTCTAACCAAGTGATGTGGAACCAGCCATCGCCTCCGAGCGGTGGCAGCTCAGTCCCGCCTTTACCAGGGACAGGCGCAGCAAACAGCTGTGCACTTCAGGGAACAGCGATGTACCCTTCACCCCGAGGGCAGTAAACTGCTTTATCGGGATAACTTACATTCCTCAGGCAAAAATCAGGGCTTTGCCAAATGGCTCGCCTTGATCTGAGACAAGCGACTGTCTGTGCCTGTCCCCCTAACACGGGCACTTCCCCTCCCCTCTCCTCGCCACCTCTCAGCTTCTCACCTCCCCTCCTCAGGCACGGAGCAGTGTCCAGAGTGGCTTCCTGCCGTGTCATTTTACCCCAGGAAAACTGTCACACATAGAAAGCAACTTGAGGATAAAATGACCTGGTCAGCTCGTGCTGTCACCCCCACGCTGAGCTGGCAGGGACATAGAATCATAGCATCATAGAATCATAGAATCATAGCATCATAGCATCATAGAATCAGATGGGTTGGAAAGGACCTCTGAGATCATAAAGTCCAACCCTTGATCCACTACCATGGCAGTTACCAGACCATGGCACTAAGTGCCACATCCAGTCTCTTCTTAAACACCTCCAGGGACTGAGAATCCACCACCTCCCTGGGCAGCCCATTCCAGTGCCTGATTACCCTCTCTGTAAAGAATTTCTTCCTAAAAAAAATGCACAAGGCATTTTGCTGCCTCCTCGCTTCCACCCGGTCTCCTCACGGTCTCCTCATGTTTCATTTCAGGTCTTTTCAGACGCAAAAGTCCCCGGGTTTAGAAAACTTCCACAAAGCGTGAAGGGAACACAGGTACGAGCTCAGGAAGACTATTGCCCTGGGCCAGCAGAGCTGGGGGAGGTCTCTGGGGCTGCCACTGGGCCCACAGGGACATCCCCTGGGGCTGAGCCCTCGTCTCAGGCCGTGCTCCACGGCACAAGAGTTTGCCAGCCAAGCACTCAGAATACCCTTTGAGGCACCAGTGGCCAGCACTGAGGCTACCCCTCCTCTCTGCAGGCAGGGAGAGGGGCAAGGGCCCTGCTGCCTCCACATCCTCCCCACCTGGATTTCAAATACCCCAAAGTCTTGGTGTTCCTGCCACCGTCACCTCCAGGCAGCCCAGAGCCTTGATTCTACATGACTTCTCTATTTCACTGAGTATTATATTTGTGGGGACAATGTTATGAATGGGAAATGAGTCAGATTAAAAACATTCCTCAACATTGTTAGAAACAGAGAGTGGTGCACGAGCTTCATGTGTAAATAATATTTCTATCCCCTACACCACAGATTAACAACCAGTAAGGTAAAGAATAGAGAGCGATGTGAGGATAGAGGGTGGGAATGGGGATGTGGGTGTGATTTGTGGAAAGCACAGTGCTAAGTAACTCCTTAATGAAACCATCTCCAAGGCTGTCCTTTATTCCCAGAGTTCCAATTCAAAGTTGAAAATGTGATTCTTCAAAGGAAAAAAATAAGCTGTAATAAGCTAGTAAAACGTCAATGGGGAAATCAAGGAGTCAGCAGGTTGTTAATTAGCATATCTCTGTATCAAAGGTTTGCAGCATGTTTAATTGCATTTATATATATCTACATAATGATGTAATTGGGGGGTATGTAGGACAATAGACAGAAGGACTGCTACAAGTAGTAGTAAGAAAGAAGTTATAGAAACTGAGAGGTCTTACATAGCAGGGAAAATAAAACCGTATAATATTCAGACAGGACTTTAAGCCTCACTGACACTCTAATTTCCAGAGAGAATGAGATTTCTTCTCAGACATCCATTTGCCTCTTTCAGCCCATATGTCACAGTTTAACCCCAGCCAGCAGCTCAGCTCCACACAACCACTTGCACTCCCGTGGCAGGATGGGTAAAGCAAGAAAACTCATGGGCTGACATAAAGACAGTTTAATAGAGAAAGGAAAAGCTACACACAGAGGAAAACAAAACAAATTTGCTGTTTCGCATGGGCAGGCAGGTTCAGCCATCCCCAAGACAGCAGGGCTCCATCACACGGAACACTGACTTGGGGGAAAAAGTCACATCATTCCAAATGTCTTCCCCTTCCTTCTTCTTCCCCCAGCTTTACAGGATGAGTATGATGCTATATGGTCTGGAATATCCCTGGGGTCAGTTGGGTCACCTGTCCCAGCTGTATCCCTTCCCAAATACTTGTGGCCCCCTCACCCTGCTAGCTGGTGGGGTGAGGAGCAGGGAAGACCTTGATTCTGTGGAAGTGCTGCTCAGCAATAACAGCAAAATCCCTGTTTTATCAACACTGCTTCCAGCAGAAATCCAAAACAGCCCATAAGGGTTAGTGTGAAGAAACTGAACTCTATCCCAGCCAAACCCAGCACATCTATAACAGAGGAAAATGGGTCAAAAGGAACACAAAATGTACAACAATAGCAGGGGATCCTCGTAGCCACAGAGTTGCATAAAAGCTGCAGTAGGGTCAGTGCAGTGGTGGGAATCTCAGGCCTGTAGCTCAGGGAAGGCTGGAATTAACCAGGTTTTCAGCAGAAGTTTCAGCAGCCAGACATTCAAATGAAAAAAAAAGGAAAATCCTTGGGCCTTTTACTGATCCTGAAGGGCCTCCCTGCTGTTATCTGTGGGAAAGTGCAAAGCTTATTCTCATTGCAGGAAAATGTCTTCAGCATTGACAGAGAATGTCCATGAGAAACAAAGGTGTTATATCCTCATGTGGGCTTTTTTTATAATGGCCTGAGTAAGAGAAACAGTGTTTCTGTATATTAAATTTCTGTATATTACTAGAAGTCTAAGGGGGCTGGTCTGAAGTAAAAAGGCCTGCAAAAATAAGGTTATTCAAAGGGAAGGTTGAAATGTAGGAGAAAATATTTTTCTCTGAAGGCTTTAATATAATAAACTCCAAAAGAGTACAGAATGTGTCCTGTAATTTTTTACATCAGTTTTCAGCACACTTAATAAAAAGCTACAGTGATTAACAAAACATTCAGAAATGTAACTGGTTCACTGAAACCTACGTTTAGTTTAATTTTCTGCACGTCAAATCTAAGAACACTATATACAAGTTAACTATCATCCTAAGAAGATTTAAAACTGTATTATAGGAAATTATTCTATCCTAATTTGCCATTCAGGAACACACTGTATGTGGGTGAGAGGTAAAAATATTCTCTGAGTCGGGAAGACTCACAGAAGTCAAGTTCAACCTGGGGTTCAGCCAGTACTGACATAAAAGACAGCTAAACCTATTTGCATCAGGAGAAAGTTTAATCTCTTAACTTGAAACTACACAGCAAATGCCCAAGAATAAGTATGAATAATCAGACTGTGACCTTGGATACCCTGCTTTCCTACAGCCCTCTGCAGCATTAAGGGAATATTCATATTTTTCTGTGGGTACCTTAGATTTGAAAGAGCAGTTCCAGAGCTAACTGCTGCCATGGGTGTCAGGGTGTTACATTTGTGTTACCCAGTTCACACCACAGACATCATCATCATCACGCTGTGGGAGGCAAAAAGGTAAAGCAGGGGATGGCCAGGATCCATCACAGATCTTGAGTACTTGCAGAGTACATTCTAATACTTGACCCAAGTCACTCCTTTTCCCTGTGGTTTGGGGAAGTGCATCATTGTAGAAGTTCCTCCCATGCAGACTTTCCATGTCAGTATGATGCACTGTTATATTAACCCAGTAAGAAAGAGTAGATCTTTCCTCCTGCTCTGGGATTCTTTTCAATCTCCACATATTCACCTCAAGTCTAGTAGTCCCTGCTGTCCTGATTTTCAAAGGTGGACACTGGAGCATGACAGAGATTCCTGCCCAGCCTGTGCACCCAGCTCTCCTTCCCAGAAGAAAGAGCATAGAACAGATGATATGCATGAGTCTCACCCAGAGATGGGAGTTTAGAGGTGCCAGCTGTTCTCTTAGGTCCAGAAGTGTTGTCACAGGAGTACTGTACCATCTTCACTGCACTCCCAACTGCAATGGAGTTGCAGCTGCCTCGGGACAGACCATGAATGAAACCTCAATGACCTGTTTGGAATTAAGTCTAGCAAGTACAGGCAATTGTTCCTGCTAGCTGTGTCCTAATTAGCTCTAGATTTGAGATAACACATCAAAAATCATAGTTTTATTGACTTCTAAGAAAAAGTATAACTTCAAGGAATAGCTTTGCAAATGAAGAACTGTCACCTTACCTGAGTGCTGGTAGCCTGTGTGGGAAGTGCTCTCAGCACACCATATCCTATGCCATTATTATTTGCAATGGCACCACCATTAATATTAAGCATTTTCCATGTATAGAAATCCAACTGTGTTGGACTCCCAGGAAAGTTTGCACTAATAGCTGCTTTTCAAATCTGGTAAACTGTTGTATAACCAGATAAACTTTCTTGCCTATGATCATCAAGAACAAAGCAGCAGCAACTTTTCTTTTTGTAGCAGTCTAGCAGCAGCTTCCCAGCTGTGGTATTATCTTCTCCACTGGTTTCTGACATTGCTGCCAGGCAGATAATGACCATACTGTGTTTTCCTTCATTCTGTAATTTCAGTTAGTATTATCAGACAGGGCCTCAGGAACATTGCCTGAAGATTTCCTCATCACTACAGAGCTTGATTTTTTATGGCACAGTAGTTATCTCTAGATTCAGGCAGCATTTCTCACTGGATAGGAATGTATACATCAGTGTTTTTCACAAACTGTCCACACAAATGGGATCTTCTCTTTATTTAATATCCCATCTGTCAAGCATGACTAATTGTTTATTTACACAGAAATCTAGGGGAAGAAATAGTACTTATGAAAAAGCACACACACTATAATGGGCTTTTAAAGGTGCTTTGAGAAACTAAGAGGATCGAGATTTGGGTACGTGCTGCTTTTGGCTGCGGGAGAGTTAATTTTCTTCACAGTGGCTGGAATGGGGCTGTGTTTTGGATTTGTGCTGAGCACAGTAATGAGAACAGGGTTGTTTTTGTTATTCCTGAGCAGTGGCTACATAGAGCCAAGGCCTTTTCTGGCCTTTTCTGTCCCACCATGCAGACAAGGATGCTGAGGGTGCATGGGAAGCTGGGAGGAGACACAGCTGGGACAGGTGACTCCAACTGGCCAAAGGGATATTCCAGACCATATAATGTCATGCTCAGTATATAAAGTGAGGGGAAGAAAGAGGACTCTGATCTCCTGGAGTTGTCTGAACACCTGTCTGCACATGGTGTGCTGGTTTTAAAAAGGGAAAAGTTAAGACTGCTTGAGCCATCCCTTACGATAACAGAGGAGGAAAACAAAGAAAATAAGACTGTGAGAGGTTAAAAACATTAGAGTTACAATTTTACTGAGGTAAAAGGTGCAAATAACAAAACAACACAGAGGAAAAAGAATGGTTTACCCACAAAACCAACAAAGGTCCACCCCTGGGGCAAAAGCAAAACTGGCTCCCATTCCCACTGCACCAGCTCCACGTGGCCTGGGGAAAACAAAGAAAACAAATACCCACAATCCAACACCCTCAGCAACTGGACAAACACAATGGGGAAAACACAGGCAAGGCAAAGCCAAGAATGATGCAGAGGATGTAGAATACACAGTTTGGTCGCTCCCTCATAGTGCAAAACTCCACCTCCTACCCCTGTAACTACAGCACCATGGGAAGGAGGGAATTCATTCTTGGTTTTGCTTTGCTTTTGCTTTCCTTATTAAACTGTGTTTATCTCAATCCATGAGTTTTCTGCCCTTCCAGTTTGATTCTCTCCCTGATCCTGGCAGTAGGGGAGTGAGCAAGTGAGCAAGTTCTTGGTTGTTTGTTGTGGTTAAACCATGACAGGGGACAAACCCTTTTGTCTGAGGTACAGGTATACACACACACAGTGCACAAAAACTGGGGAAACTTTCTGACTTTTTTCCAGGAGCAGCCCTTGACACCCTGAAGGTCACTCCAAGCAAGTGGCTCATCTCTGCCTGTGGAAAACTACATTGACTTCTCTGGATTTACTGGTAAGGGAGTTTTTCTGCACACAGGAGGCTGAGGCCAGGGCATAGATCCTTTTCAGCAGGCCAAGCACAGTACTTGCCATGCAAGCTTCCTGCAGAGTGGCTGAAGTTCCAGTACTTGTAATAATCCAGCCTTGGACTTCTCTTGGGGTAGTTTGTCACTCTTGCTAAAATATACTGGTAATGTCATAATTCCAACTAGGATGAGACTGATGAGACTGAATATTTTTTCAAACTCTTGAATAGATCTGATGACATGCAAGGTCTAAAGCAAAAGGGTGCTACACCACATCCCTGAAAATTACACAGAACTTCTATAAAGAAAACAAACCCCAGCAAATGTAGCCACTGTTCATGGTTTGACAATTTTCTGGAAACACCCTAGTGACATGTCATAGCTTTCATTGTCTGCTGTTACCAAATGTGTGTCAGTGAGACTAAAAGCAGCAGGAAAAGCAGAGCCACACATCGGCTCTGAAGAAATATTTCATAGGGGAATGAATTCTGTGCAGTTGATGGTTTAACATATGAAATGCATCTTTGCTGCCATGCTTCCAGCAGGGATGATGGCAATATTTTAATGAGTCATGCTTAACTATCACCTTAGACCTGTATTCTCAGGATAGTTGTACTACAGAGAGGAGTTAGACATGCTCTTCCTGTGTTCTGCCAATCACAGTTTGCTTAACCATAACTAAGGACAGAGATATATCACCATTTGGCAAATACAAAGCTACTCAGAGAGCAAAGAGCATATACAGAACACAAGATCATTACCACCCTTTCCCCACTTCCAGCTTAGAAAGCTAGAAGTGGGGAAAGGGTGGTAATGATCTTGTCCTTGCACATAGGTTAGTGGGAGATGAAGGCAGCTGCCCCAAAAGGACATCTGCCATCCAGAATAACTGGTCTAGTCGAAAAGAAAGAGATTTCCTTCTTGTAAGTAAGTGAATTAAGCTCCTAAGCTCCATGGATAAATCAGCTTAGGAGAGGTCAGTACAGTGGACCCAAGTGTGTGTGTGTGGGGAAGTTAAACCTTCCTCCCTTCACTTTGGCAAGAACTTGTCAAAGGGCTCTCCAGACTCCTCGGCTGTGAGTGTTTACATTAAATCAGCAGCTCCTATTACACCTCCCAGTTCCAATGACATGGAATCATGTGCATATTCATTTTAATTTTATAGTAGTATGAGCTTGAGCTGTCCTTGAATGGAGTAATGCAATGGCTGATGTGTGAGCTGTGCTTCAGTGGCTTGGTAGGACAGCTTAGGAAAAAACCAATGCAATAACACTGATGGGATCATCAATTGGGAGAATTGCTGTGGCAGGAAGGATAGCATAGCTCTTTCTAGAGGCACTGTAATGAAGTTTCCAAAATGAAATTTCTTCAGCATTTCAGTTCCAGGGAAAATTAGAACTATTACTTCCTTCTCCCACCCACACATACTAGGCTTTCACTCAATCTTGAGTTAGTTCACCCATGCATTCACTGGTCAGGACTTGGCATATATCTTGATGAGACAGAGTATTTTCTTTCTTTATATTGAAGTAATTACCTCAGACAGAATTGATTGAAAATATTCTTTCAGAGAGTTTTTTTAATATATTTTTATGAAGTGGATCTAATACCATTTACCTACCTCATACTTATTTTTGGCATCCCAAAAATGTATTTGCCTCAGTATAATAAGGTTTAATGATTTGGCACCCACCAATTTTATGACAAACCATCTTTAGCTTGCTGTGAGCATTATGAAGCAAAGCAGTCTTCTTAAGTCAGTAATCTTTACTACCTCTTGCAGCCTGTCCCTTCTTGAAGTGTGGGCGAGTTGATTTATGCAACAAACAGCAAAAGAGATTATAGACTCGTACATTATAATGAGCTGTAACAATTTGTTCTAATAGGGACACTTAAATTCTGGTGGCAGCTCAAAGATTGCACAAAGACTTGCATAAATGAAGTCAAGCAGGATAGGGAAGCACAGGCTGTGCTTCCTGACTGAGCCCCTTTTACCTTCATCAAATTTGGGAATTTTTTGTTTGTTTGTTTTAGGCACAAAATGGGTGCTGAAGGTTTTGGACAAAGAGTTAAACCCTTTCCCAATTAAATCTCTATAAAGGGATTGAAATTCATCTACAATTTTGAAGTAATCATTCTTCAGTTGAATGCAGGAAATAGCTGTATAAAATCATTGTTTCAGCTGACTGAAAAAAAAGTGAAGCAAGAAAGACTGTTAATAAAACCCCAAAAAGAAACAAACTGTTTGATATAAGCAGTTTTCACAACTCTTAAGTTTTCTTTGCCAAAACAGGCAGGCATGTTCTCTTAGGAAGGAAAACAATCCTATATGATACTAATTTCAAAGTAAACAATTTTTTAAAATTGAGGGGGAAGGGTTTGTGAGGATTTTTCGAGTTTAAAGAAGTTATTTGAACTCTTATGGAAATATTTTCCTGATTTGAAAACTCCAATGTGTATCTGTCTGATTTTGTAAATAAGTTTATATCCTTTTAATGACATTTCTGACAGATATAAGTTTATACCCAGTAAGAGATTGTTCCACCTCTGACTCCTACTTTGTTTTTACATTGCCCAGTGCAATAAACAATTGGTAATTAGTCGCTCTGCAGAGCCAGGAGAGGTGTTAATGCGGCAATTAAGCGCCTTGGGCAAAGCTTTTTCGAAGCCCTGTAAAGTTGCACAGGGGTAATTAATCACTTAACACTAATGAAGCATCAGCTTCGTTATTTCCATCAGCTAAGTGCCAAGGGTAAGTTTTGGGGGCTACCAGGAGCCCCCCCCGGGGCCCAGCGACTGCACAAAATAGTGGACAGCGACTTCAGCCCTTGGCAGGGCTGTCTTCATCGACCTAGGGGCACATTTTGGGACTGCTGTGAAGAAGAGCCCTGACTGTTATTATACAGAGCAATAAACTTCAATACAGGCTACAATAATTTGATTATATCATTCGTGAACTTCTGGACGCCTGTGAGAAATTTTTGTAAGTTGCTCTGACTCATGAAAGTTCCACTAATAAAAAGAGGAATGATACACTTGTGTTATTGATCTTGTTTAAAATTCATCAATCAGCAAAACACAGAGTAGACATGATGTCCTGTGGTCAGGCATTAACCAGATGTGTGTGGCTACAGTATAATTGAAACAGTTTGTTAGTTACACTCAGGTGAAATCTGTTCATTTGGGAAAACCCACCACTCTTTATAAATATTCCACATTGGGGAGTTCATTGGATTCCCTAAAAAAACCACCCCTTAATTAAAAGGGTATATTCATAATAAATATGATAAGCTTTTCTCATGATCCTTTTGAAGTACATGCTTTTCTCAGTTACAGTGCTTTAGGAAAATGCTTCTGCCCCTCTTTCATTCACCACAGGTTTTTCCTCATCATAAACCTTCCCATCTTACCACTGGGTAGGGGGAGCTATGGTAGATCTATGAGATAAAAATCAAGGCAAAGAGCAAGGAGCCTACTAATAGGAAAAGGCTGACCAAATTCAACCATCATGTTTTATCACTTCTGGCTATGGAATCCAGGAATTTAAAAGTTTCCCCCAAACCCCTGACTGAAGCAGGTAAGATTTGCAAGCACTACAGCAGTTTCAGTGGTTAAAAGGAGATGAAATAATTGATATTCCAGACTTTACTGTTTGTACCCTTATGTGAGCGCTGCACTCACCAACAATGAAAAGTCCCTCCTGACTTTCTGCATAACACAGACTACAGAACTTGGTTCCTTCACTGAGTCAAGCTTTCTGTGGCTGGGTAACAAAAACCCCATCCTTCCCCTTGGTAAACAGTTCATATTGCAGCAGTGGGCTCTAACTCAGAATCTGTGTGTGAACTGCTCCCATGAGTGTTGCTGCTCTGAGAGTCAAATATAATATGTGACACAGGAAAAGCATGGGTAGTGTTTTTGTCTTGATCCTATTTTTGTCACTTCTATTTTTAAAATCAATTAAAGCTGTAGAGATTCATCAGAGGCAATAAAATGACAGATTGTGGCAGCAGGTGAAAACTGATAGAATACCTACCTGTCCTGCAGCTATGTAATCAACTTAAGATAGACCGAAAAACAGCCACAGGATCTAGGGAGAACTTCAGTGATGCAATGCAAACAGAGCTCAAGAAGTTTTAGGTACTGTGCAAAGGATAGATTGAAGAGAGAAAGGATAATTTTTTTAATTTTTGTTTCTAAAATGAGTTAGCAAGCCTTGGTAAGCCGAGTTTTTTACTGTCCTCAGACATCCCCATTAGTGTTTGTTTTATGGATTATTTAAAAAATTGTTCTCCCATGATTTTCCTTACCCTTCTGTGCCTTTCCATCTTTGTGACTCCGCTTTGAAACCTTGGAGCTGGTTGGACAACTGCTTGACAAAATAATCTGTTTTCCCAGTTTGGCAGACTAATGTCAACAAATAACATTTAACTATTTTAGCTTCTTACATTATTTATTTCAGCTTCTTACATCTTCTGAAACTGTGTACACAGGTAGCCCTTAGGCCACTATTTCAGTATTGTGACTGCTACAGAGCATTCCCAGGAAACCAGAGAGGTAGAAATGACTGGAATATGGTTTTAATTATCCTATATTCTTACATCTAACAAGATTAATAAAAAGTAGATAGTTTGTGGAGCCATCAGATCCATCAAAGAAATAGCAATAGCGCTTTTCAAAATCCAGCCTCAGTGGGCAAAGCTTGTGAATCAATGAGTTTCAAAATTCAAAAAGACAAAAAAAAATAATCCCACCACTCATAACGTTTGCTTTATTCTTTCTCACTAGCCAAAATCCCCATTACTGTATTTTTATGAGTGACTATACAATGATATATTAAAGGATTTGCTTTGGTCTTAATGACTTCGAGTATCTACACTGAGACTGAAATACCAGACATGTTCCTGAACAATGCATGGGCTTACTATAAATTATATACAAACTTTAATTTGATTTATGTCAGGCCAGCCAGACATCTGCTATATTTTTGTTACGAGATGTATGAAACACATTAAAATGTCAATATTTCCACCTCAAAGAGAAATTATTTTGGAGCTACGGGAATTTGTGGTCATGGTATCCCCAATTCAATAACCAAACTTTCAGATCAGTTGAACTAGGCAGGAGGGTTGAAATCTAAAAGTTGCTACTAAGCATGAAAAGATTGGTCAAGAGATACTCAAATATTTCTTGAGTGTGTCCGTGCGCTGTGGTGGGGAGGTGAGGAGGGTTTTTTTCCCTCACCCTGGGAAACGGCAGGTACTTCACTTCTGCCCTGGCTTAGGGAGGGGGTGCGTGTGGAAAGAAAGGCTCCGGGTTCGCTTTGTTTTCGGCCGGGTCATCCGGCCGCTTCTGGCCGCGATTCGCCTCCATCCTCCTGCGCCCCGCTCTGCCCCCAGCACGGGCTTGTTCAGATTTCATTGGAGACGCTTGGCCGAGCTGCGGAGGAACCTTTGCGGGGGNCCCTGTGTCCCCCGTGTCCCCCCCGTGTCCCCCGTGTCCCCTCCCCGGTGTGAGGGAACCTCCATGTTCGGTTCCCGCGCTCAGGCGGCGGCAGCAGCGCCCCCTGGCGGCCAGGCGGGCACCGCAGGGCGCGCTCCCACCGCGGTCCCACAGCGCCCCCTGCGCGCCGAGCGCGGGATCGCGCCCGAAACAGGGAGCGCCTCGAGCGGGATTTGGGGGACAGGGTGGGGTGGGTGGGTTTGTGTCCTGTCCTTGTTCTGCCGATACACATCTACCCTTTAATAAGGGGCTGTTATTTTTTCTTTCTCCACACGTCCTCAATCGGAAGCCTCTTAATTTCGGATTTGCAGTCGNTAAGCATGAAAAGATTGGTCAAGAGATACTCAAATATTTCTTGAGTGTGTCCGTGCGCTGTGGTGGGGAGGTGAGGAGGGTTTTTTTCCCTCACCCTGGGAAACGGCAGGCACTTCACTTTTGCCCTGGCTTAGGGAGGGGGTGCGTGTGGAAAGAAAGGCTCCGGGTTCGCTTTGTTTTCGGCCGGGTCATCCGGCCGCTTCTGGCCGCGATTCGCCTCCATCCTCCTGCGCCCCGCTCTGCCCCCAGCCCGGGCTTGTTCAGATTTCATTGGAGACGCTTGGCCGACCTGCGGAGGAACCTTTGCGGGGGTCACGGCCGGAGTCAGCCGCCGGCAACGCGAGTTTGCAGGAACATCCCCCGTGTGCCCCCTCTGTCCCCCGTGTGTCCCCTGTGTCCCCTGTATCTCCCGTGTCCCCCGTGTGTCCCCTGTGTCCCCTGTATCCCCCGTGTCCCCCGTGTCCCCCGTGTCCCCTCCCCGGTGNAGGAGCTCATAACTCATCCTCCTTAGCAAAGCACCTCAGTCCCATTACACTGAGACAGACAGATTTCAGTATTTCACTTGCAAATTTCCAGAGCATTATTTTCTGTTAGTGGCAACAGCCTGTTTGTAACAGACCAAGTCTCTTACATCTGAATGATATGTTTAGATCACTGTGTACTTACTCCTATATCAATCACTTAAAATAAATGCAGAAGTCCTGAGTCCTCCAAAAAGAAAAGTCTGTTTTTTGAAAGAAAAAAAATGGTAAGCGCCTTTTGCTGCTATTAGAATTATAGCACATTTGTCTCGTTGTAGTCCTCAGAGAATCCTTACTGCAGGTTTGCTTCCAGTTTAGTGTCACCATAAATAACCCCCACTGATGAGACACTTTTGCCAGGTATGGTTATCCTGAAAAAATGTTCCAGTGATTACAAAATATTCCTGTGCCCAAGTATGTGTGTGCAAATGAACAAAGCCTCTGTGGAAAGCTGATTTTTTTTACCTGTGTCGCCTCAAACCATGAACTTGATTTCAAACACCTTCTTCACAGTTGTCTCTTTACATATTTAGACAGAAAACTGCAGTAATGAAACCACGAGGGTAAGGGCTTTATTTCCTGGGGAAAAGGGCAGTTGTTCACTTGCAGGAGCGTCCCCCAACCCCCCATGGGCTCTCCATCCACCCTGAGACTCCAAACACTCAGAGAACCCCCTCCCATTTCTTTGCTACACCAACCCCCCCACATTTTTTGTTCCCCCCACCCACCTTAGGGTGCCCACTTCTTGATACCCCAGGTGAGGTGGCACACCTGGAACTCCACACCACTGGCACCAAACTGCCCTGCTGCCCCCAAAAACACTGGGTGAGCTGGCAAAGACTGCAACTAGTGCTGCAGGGGGAGAGGCTGAAAGGAGACCTTGAAGGCACCAAGAGAGAGAAAAGGCTTCATGCTCCTGTTCCCTGCCTACAGCTTCACTCCAGGCACTTCAGTGAATGTCCAGCCACCAGCAGCAGCTCCTTCCCACCGCCTTCTCCACTCCTTGGTTGTTCTGGAACGAGAAATGTTCTCCTGCCCTGGATTTCGGGTCTGAGGGAGCCTGTGCACCTCGACTGCTTCCATGGGGATTGTCTCCAGAGAAAGTCCTCAGCCAGCTGTACAACAGTGAAGACCACTGGCAGGACTAAGGTGGGACCTGCCTTTTAAAGGCCACCTCACACCTTGATGTTTAAGCCCAGCAAAGCTCATCCTTGTCTCCCCTCACATCACCCTGGCCGAGGGGTGTCAAGGCCCTGCTGTCTGTACTCTATAGAAAAGGAAAGGTTTGTAGAAGTGGGTGATTCCCTCTTTGCCTCAGCGAGCAGAGAGGACAGGACAGAGCACTGAGGGACCTGAAGGTCTCCAGAATCCATGGGGAGGCCTGGCAGCTGCTTTCCTCTGCCACCTCTGAAGGCTCTGTGGGCTGGAGGGTCCTTCAGGCTGAGAAAGCTGGGGCTGTTCAGCTCCTTCAGGCTGTTCCTCTGCTGGAGAAGAGAAAGTTCCAGTATCTGAAGGGGCTGAAGAGGGGCTCAGCAGCAGGAGTTGTAGTGACAGACAAGTGGGAATGGCTTCACACTGACAGAGAGGAAGTTTAGGATGGATACAGTGAAAAAATTCCTTCCTGTGAGGGTAGTGAGGCCCTGGCACAGGTTTCACGAGAAGCAGTGGCTGTCCCATGCCTGGAAGTCCCTGATGGGGATATTATTTCCATTTTAAACATACCAAATTCCCCGTTTCTTGGCACTGGGGGTCCTGGTGCAGAGCTGTGTTCGGACACCAGGTGGCACCTGGATCTCTGGGATTCAATGGAGGCTCCATTCCCTGCTGCAGTCCCTGTGTGCAGCCCTGCTGCAGAGCCTGGCAGGGGGAACTGCACTCCTGGGAGTGAGTTTCTGGGGGGCTCAGGGTCCTGGCTGTGCTCTCAGAGAGCTCTGGGGGTGCTGGGGTGGCTCCAGCCTCTGCAGAGCCCCTCAGAGGCAGGTTTGTGGCCTGACTGTCACCAGCTGCAGAGGGGCAGAGTTTGCTCCTGCTGCACATCTGTGGCTCCCCTGTGTGAGCTTCTGCCCTGGCCCAGCAAAGCCCTTGGCACCAGGAGTGTGGCCAGGCTGGCACTGCACTTTTTCCATGCTCACTCCCATGGCAGAGCAGCCCTTGCACCCAGGGTATTCCCTCCTGGGGAGCAGGGAATTTTCTGTCCCAATTGCTCATAAAGAATCACATAAAATACATTTTTATTCCTGTTTTATTCAACTCTGTCTGTGCTGCACCTGGCAAAGCTGAGCTGTGTCCTGGGGCAGGGCTTGCCCTGGTTGTGTTGGTCACACAGGGCAGCCCAGGAGCCTCAGCCTTAGGTGGCTGCTGCAAACAACTCACTCAGGAGCCCCACAGCATTGTCTGTGTTGGCTTGTTCTCCATGTGGAACAGCCTGTGGAAAAGTTCTGTCTGTATTTATTTCTTTTGTTTTCTGGTAGGTGTAATCTAGAGAGGCAGGAGGGAGTGATACTGAGTGACCACTGAATGGTTGTGGTTAGAGGGATCTTCAAAGATCAGCTGCACAACCCCCTGCCATGGGCAGGGACACCTTCCACGAGCCCAGGTTGCTCCAAGCCCTGTCCAACAAGGTCTTGGACACTTCCAGGAATGGGGAAGGCACAGCTTTCTCTGTGAAACCTGTGCCAGGGCCTCCCCCTGCACAGGGAAGAATTTCATCCCAATATCCCTCTAACCCTGCCCTTTGGACAGACCCTGGTACAAGGTGTCTCTCCTTCCCTACAAGCCCCTCCTGCCTTAACACCCATCATTAGCTCCTGTTGCTGTCTCTGCCTGTTAAAACTTGATTTACAATCACAGCCTTAATTAATTGAGCTCAGCATTAGCCCCACCACCCTCATCATGCATTTCTTATGTCCATTCTAAACTGACCCTCTTCCAGTTTAAAACACTCATCCCTTCTCCTCTTACAACAGACTCTGTTAAAAAGTCTCTCTGCA
>VYXB01006308.1:0-13562 GCA_013397135.1 Pachyramphus minor
GGCGGCGGCGGCGGCGGCTCCTCTGGGCAGCGCTGCGCTTGTAGGGCGAGGGGTGGCAGCCGCCGGGAGGAGAGAGATGCGCGCACACACCCGTGCAGAGAGAGAAGGAGGATGGATGGAGCGATGCACAGAGCCAAGAGGAGGTAGAGACAGCCAGCAGGGAAGGGAGAAAGCGAGAGAGGGAGAGATGTCCAGAGGTGACGAGAATTGCACGGATATCAGTGGAAAGGGGAGGTGAGAGAGGCAGAAATGAAAGACACCTCTCAGGGGAGACGGGCTCTTGCGAGGGAAGTGCGGGTGAGGGAGGCTGCGACAGCGCTCTGGTCTGATTAACTGGAGAGCGAGCTACAGCCCGGATAGGAGCGGTGGCGGCAGCAGCAACAGCGGGAAGCAGGTGGCACTTCCTCAGTCTCTGAGAGCTCCGTGACCGAGTGCAGCCAGAGAGGAAAAAGTCATTTGGAAGCCTCTCTTTACCTCTCACCTTCCCATCCCATTTCTCTGGGGAGTCCCATGCCTGCCGTTATCTGGGATGGCGAAGCCTGAGAGCTGACACAGAGAGGAATCGGGGCTCTTTTATATACACTGTACGTAGGAGGGAAGAAAAAAAAATCCCGCCCGTGAGGCTGTCATGGTCCTCAGTATGTACAATTTTCTGTCTATCTCGGCTCCTCTCACCAAGCCCTCCCCTCCCCTGCATGTGACGCAGTTGTGCTCTGGGGCCATCAGTGTGAAGAGACAGAGAGGAAAAGAGGTGGTTCATGCTTCCTCGTGCAAGTAAGTCGGCAGGTCACGAGCTATCCCTTACAGCCTCCTCCTCCTCTCTCCAGTGCAGGTCCCCTCACCTTGGTATCTTAAGGGTTCTGAGACCACTGTATATTACTGTGAGCAAAATAAAGTGAAACGGCAAATGCATCAGCAGCAGTAAACGCAAAAATGTGAATCGTAGGAGTAGAGACGTAATAGACCGCATGCAGACTGGATGAGGTTACAGGTTAACGATTTATTCTGCAGGCTCTGTTCATTAGCCTGTTGGCTTAGTGTTGCTGTAGCAGTAGAAAACATTGGCTAGAGGGACAGTGTGTCAAACAGAAATAGCACTACACATCTGCTTCTTACTTTTTATATCTGCTCTTAATGCAGTCTGACAGTGCTAAACCCAAGGGAGGTTCCTTTCTCAACAGAAGAGACCTGCTTAGGAACATCTGCCCACTTGGGAGGGATGTCATGGAGTACACTGCATCTGGGATATAATTACAGAATTAAAAGCTTTATGCTGAAACGTGGGAGAGGGATATAGGGGAAAAACTACATATCCCAGCTAGCTCATGAATTCCCATGCATGAAATGATGGCAGCAAGCAGAATACCTGCAATTCACCTGCCTTAGAAAGTAATATTTTATAAGATTTATCCCTAGAAAAATGATGAAAACCGAAAAAGATTGTATTTTCTACCAGTAATCTTTGCATTGGCCAGCTTTACCCATGTACTCATCACCTGTCAAAAGTTCAGTATACTAACTCTTTGTGAAATCAAAAAACAAGATTGTAGGAATCATTGCCCTCGAGCTGGAACGTTTTAACTCCTCATTCATAAAATAATATAGCTTGAAAATTTCTCCAGAGAAACACGAAACTCAAACATTAATTAACAATTTTATTACTGTTATATTTACTTTTTGAGTGAAGTATATTACTGTTTAGTTTTTCCATGAATTAGTGCTTCTGAGTATAAACTAATATTACGATTTGTGTTTAACTTTGATAAAGTTCTGGATTTAACACTACAAGAATCCAGGGCACCAAGTCCTACTTTCAAAGGAAGAAAAATCGCTACTGTGCATTTTAAATATTGATTTATTCCACAACAGCTGGACTGAAAACTCTTTGGTGCCTCAACTTTGCTCTCAGTATTCAGTGATAAAAAAAGACAAAAACCATTCTAAAGTAAACAGAAGAGACAGCTCATTTTTATCCAGGCACTGATCTGAGCATGTACTGCTGAGAAGAGCAGCAGGAAGAAAAACCTAAAAAATCTTCATGCAGAATAGGACAGATGAAACTTTCATAATTTCTGAGACTCTAGAAATGCATCTCTTATGACAATATGTATGAAATTATCAATAGTGAATACTGGGTACTTAATGTGTATATATACATATAAAAGTTTTAATTAATGAATACATAGTATGCTATCTCTCCTTCATTTAATACCTCCTGGCTGATTAGGACAATGCAGGTATATAATCTGATTTGAGGAGAATTGCATCATTTCCTTGCCATATTATAAATCTTAGTAAATTTAAAGTCTGCATTAATATTTACATTGATCATTTGATGTGAACAGTTGATAGGTTAGATGCTCTATCTTTACTTCAGCTACATAGATAAGTATAAATGACAGTACGTTCCAACAAAACTTACTTCAGAGGTTGCTCAGTAAATATATCACCGAAGAAATTGATTCAGGTTTTTTATCACCCTTTCATCCAGTACAAGCTGTCAAGCAATTATGAGGAAGAAAGGTGAAGAGTACTTTAGGTTATTTGTTATTCATATGTTTTTATTTCCATTATGTCAGTAACTGAAATAAAGTCTTGAATTTTTTTTTAATAATTAAAATCTCCGTTCTTCAATATATCATGTATAGTCGTTGTCATACTTTTTAATATTACTTGGTTCTTTCTTATTATAGTACATAAATATTTTTTGCAGTAAGACGTACTCATTTGGTATGTATACCTGATTTTTCCTGCATGATGATGTATGAGCACTTGAGTATCATAAAATGAAATCTGAAAAACTGTCTTGATTATCTTAGTTCATATCACATTCGTAATTATTTTTTCAATGCAAAATAAGAGTTACCCCTAAAAAAAGCTACACCGAAGAAATAGCCATTGTCAGTATATATAGTTAATTAGTAAATTGGTTTCTTGAGCTTGAAGTAAAAGAATTAAACAGTTTGATTTAGTTAGGCTTTCACAGTTTCTTATTTTCATGTTTCCCTGTGAGCACTTTTGATATATGTCAGTGAGGCAAAGAACACATTCTAGATTATCACATGATAAGAAGAACCCACAATGTTTTTCAGTTTTAGTTGAAACTTCTTGTTCATAAAAAGATTAACTTTACTCTGTACATTGTTTAGACTTGCTTCTCCATCCAGGAGAAGAAGAATGGTTCTGTACTGGAATTCCAGGGACCTTACTCATAGGAATTAAATAAAATAATTAGTTTACTAGTGGGATATGTCTTAGCCTACTCATATGGGGTTGACACAAACGTATGAACAAAACTGTGAAATTACAAGAGTCTTTCAAGTCGTCAGAGGCAAATACTTTGATGTCTAACATCCATACCTTCCATCCATACCTTATATCTTCCATGAACCACAGCCAAAATGATAATAATCATGGGTAAACTTTCTCATGTCTGTTGGCTGCACACTAGTATCACATTTTGTTTATTAAACAGCATGTTTCTGAACTCCCTCACCTAATGTTGTTTCCCCAGATTACTCATTGCCACTCAAATCTTGAATAACTTTACAGACTTTGTTAAAAAGTATTCATGGCTCTTTTTTCTTCTATTAGTCAGGCAAACAGATGAAAGTGGTTAATCTTTATGTCCCTGTTATGAGTCAGATTCCTGACACTTCCTCTTTGTGTTTTTGTCTTTCTGATGCTCTTCAAATGAAATAAATTCACATAGTCAAGTCCCTAAGAAAGTCTCATGCTCATGTTTTGCAGGAAAAATGGCCTAGGGATATATATCCTTTTAATGAATCTTCAAATAGTAAAGAGAACTTCCAAAGAGAAGAACTTTGAAGTATGTATGCAAACTAGTCAGATTTTATTAACCCTCTATTTTCCTCCTTTCCATTGCAAAACTTTAGGGTACTGGTTATTTTTAGACAAATGTTTTACATCAGGCTGTTTACATGTTGTGCCCTAGGGAGAGCTGGTGGATCAGGAATAAGGTTAAGTTGTAGTTGCAGTTATTGATTGATAAAACAAGCCACAGAGGAACCGTCATGCAAAGAAACCTGAGTAGTCATAGTCTATGTGAATCTACACATGCATTAAGTCAAAAAATATACAGCAAGTCTGAGGGTGATGAGCATTTATGCTTACTGTGGAACAATAGTTATCAATAAGAGATGGGATATACCTCTCAGCAAATTAAAAGGATAAGGGGTGATTTTGTTACTGAATTTTATCCTGTTATGTATTTTTAATCCAGAATACGCTAAATTTGGATGAGAACAAAAACAAGAAAAATGAGACAGCACTGTGCTTTGGATAAGGATGGTACTAGAATGAATGATTTTAAAATGGTTTTAAAACAATTCTTACTTGAACGTGGGAATTCTCACATCAATGAATGAACATGCACTTCAGCTATATGGATCCTTATTTTTTGGGTGATTATTTATACATTCAGAAGCTAGAATCAGAGGGTGTTAAAAAGATGCTTAAAAGAACTACAAGATGATGCGCTATGTGGTGGAAAAGTTGTTAAAAAGAACTACAGAATACTTAAGCTAAAGTAAGTAGAGAAAGAAATTCATGGGACTGGACATCTCTTGACCTAAAAACTTAGAGCAGAAAGTGTCAGTGTGCTAAATGATAAACAAATAATGCTTTAAAATTATTTAGACTTTTGGTATGCACAAAGCCTTTGAATAAGCGTTGTGACATGTATATATTCTAAGTCTGTTTTGATAAATAAACTGAGAAACACTGGGAATAGATGGTAGTAGGGGGAAATTAAACAATGCTGTTTATAATGTATACATATAATGCTGTGACATTGCTGTGAGTCAGGGAGTTTCAACTTGTTAAACTGATTTTCCTCCCAAAATAGCATATTTAAAATACTATAGATATGCCCACACTTATTGACTATGATTGTTTTCTGATGGCAAGAAAGGAATAACAAAACCAGGCAAACAGTAAATTGGACATGATTCACCTGGCAGTGTTTATATATGTTTTTTGTAGTGAGTTTTCAACTGAAATTGAACTTTTGAGAATGATTTTGCCTTTGATAAGTTAAAAGGTTAAATGATGTTATTTCTTAAAAGTGAGCTAGCACAGCACAGGCTAGGTTTCTGAAAATGTGGTGACATAACCAGCTACATTCATTTCAGGTGGTAACAAAAATTCCTTCTCCATAGTTGTTGTTGAATGCTTCCTTAGTAATGCTGGATAAAGTCATGATATATGAATTGCCCCTAGTGGTGATTTGAACAGATACAGGAGCCTATACAGAATAGCACAGTCACTTATATTAGTCTAGGGGATGGTCATTTCTTAATCTATTTCATTATCATCACGACAGTTGTATAAACACACCCTAAAGGAGGTTTTAAATGGTCAGGGAATTTCACTTAAATATAAATGCTACATGATTTGTCATGAATAAAGATTTACAAGTAAACTAAGGCTAGAGAACATGTCTATCCAGCACACAGCTGGATAAATGCGCTATGTGGTGGATGAGCAATTGGCTCATGGGTCAAGCACCGAGGATAATAGTAAATGGGGGGACATCAGACTGGCAACCTGTCACTAGTGGGGTTCCACAGGGCTCCATCTTGGGCCCTCTGCTCTTCAACATCTTCATAAATGACTTGGACACAGGACTGGAAGGGATACTAAGCAAGTCTGCAGATGATATGAAACTGGAAGGAGCTGTTGACTCCTTTGAAGACAGAGACACCCTGCAGAGAGACCTCAGTGAATTAGAGGAGTGGGCAATTACTTACCGTACAAAATTCAACAAGGGAAAGTGCTGGATTATGCACCTGGGAAGGGGCAACACTGGATGTTCATACAGACGGGGTAATGAGATGCTGGAAAGCAGTGCCGTGGAAGGGGACCTGGGGTCCTGGTCGATGGCAAGTTGAATATGAGTCAGCAGTGCCCTGGCAGCCAGGAGGGCCAACCCTGATGCCCAGGGGGCATCAGGCAATGCATTGCCAGCTGGTTGAGGGATGGGATTGTCCTGCTCTGCTCTGTACTGGTGCAGCCTCCCCTTGAATATTGTGTGCACTTTTGGGCATATGAGAAAAATATTAAGCTCTTAGAGAATGTCCAAAGGAGGACAATGAAGATGGTGAAGGGCCTTGAAGGGAAGCCACAGGAGGAGTGGCTAAGGTCACTTCTTTTGTTCAGCCTGGAAAAGAGGAAATGGAGGGGAGACCTCATCGCCGTCTACAACTTCTTTGTGAGGGGAAGAAGAGGGACAGGCACTGATCTCTTCTCTGAGGTGATCAGTGACAGGACCTGAGGGAACGGCCTGAAGTTGTGTCAGGGGAGGTTTAGGTTCGATGTTAGAAAGAAGTTCTTTACCCAGAGAGGGTGGTTGGGCACTGGAACAGGCTCCCCTGGGAAGTGGTCACAGCACCAAGCCTGACAGAGTTCAAGAAGTGTTTGGATGATATTCTCAGGCACCTGGTGTGACTCTTGGGGATAGTCCAGTGCAGGGCTAGGAGTTGGTCTTGATGATTCTTGTGGGTCCCTTCCAACTCGGCATATTCTATGATTCTGTGAAACATGAAATTATGCCACCAGAGAAATATTTTTTTCAAAAAGTTTCTCTATTTGTAACAGTTGTCAGTTTTCTTTAGAAATACATAGTTATTATCTGCAGTTCCCAAGCTGGCCATAGATCAGCCTTATTTGAAAAAGTGCCATGCCTACTCTCCCAGGTTATGGTCAAGAGAAACAGCTGAAATCTGTCTAGTACAGGTTTGGCAGAGCGTACACCTTTCTCCTCTTATGCTGTACTCCACATAATATCCTGAGACCTTAGCATTTGAAAGCCATTCATCTGTACCACTTGTTTATTCAAATAGACAGTGTCACTATATATTTTAAGGGGTAGAATTTCTTATTAATGTCACTATGTTGTTTTCTGTTGATCTAGAACCAACACTTTTAACAGTGTTTCTATGAATGACATCAATCCCTGTGGAAATTCTGGTGATGCAAAGAAAATAGGGTGTTTTTTCTTACCTAGGTTCAATAATAGTTGCTGTCATTTTTCTGTGACTCAGAATCTTCTTAGAACTGATTTTCTTTCATATTCTGTTCAAAAAATATGCAGTTTCCTGCTGATATTTTATTTAATGCTTGTTTTTCAATCTGAATTAAAAACTTCCTTCAAATACTATATATTAGGAAATCACAGTAATAGAGACACTGATGGTTTGCAAAACAGGCTATGTAAGAAAGAAATTGCTAGGATTTTACCACTACACATATAGTAGTAAATTATAGTAGATTTAATTAAATTAAACAGAGCCAATGTAGCTGACATAAGATGGTCAATACCGATAAGGCATCATAGTCTTAAAATGGTTTTGGATTGCACAGACTAACTTGTCACAAACTCGTCCAGAGTTAGCATAAGTCAGGAAACATACTCAATAGGCACTTTGGATATAGCCAGGATTTTGGAGGATAGAAGCATTTAGCAATATGGAGGCAAATTGTGCCATACCATTTGGCCTCAGTCCCAGAGGCTGAACAGAGCAGAGAATAGGCACAGGGAGGTTTTGTTTACTGTTCTAGACATGGCCTTATGATGCTTATATTTCATCTTAGAGTTTCTTTATAATCCAACGTAAAAAAATGCCTGGGGATTTCACCCTTGAAAAACTTCTGGGAGATATTTTGTAATGTCCCTCTGTGGATAAGTTGTTTTAAAAGAAATTTTTCCTTTTTTTATAAATCTGACATTATTTTCTTCATTGTTTTATTTTATAGGAAAACTTAATATCCCTATAAAAATAACTTTAAATAGCAAAATGCTTTGTCTAAATAACAGGATATTGGATGATTTTAAAGAATTTTCTCTGATAATATTATTTACCACCTAAATTGCAATCTCTGTAATCTGAGTAGAAAAATAGGTAAGTACAGACTCGTAAATACCAACTAAATTACATTATATATATATAGAGAGAGAGACAGTTTTAATTTGAGGAATACATAGATGAATATAATGTAGTTGCTCAGATTAACATTTGTAATATCAATTGTAATCATCATATAATTTTATATTAAATTATTTTCTGTTTCAGAAGTAAAATGAAGAGCAAAATGCTACCATCCAAGCATTATTGTTATATGCATTTCTGAATGAACGTTTTCCTCCTGCAGCCTGCAATTAAAATATTTTGAAGTACAGAAGAACAATTAACTTCTATTAATGTTAAAAATGAACTTGTATTTTTTCTTTGCCATTGAAAAGCATAAGCAAAATTCTGTAATTAAGCTGAATCAAGATAAAATCAAATAATCTAAAAATTTCTCTACATCTCATTCACACAGAATTAATTAAGCAGTAAAAATGTTTTATATTACTATATATCTGAGATTTCACATATTTATAATTTTTTTTTTTTCAGAATTGTTTTCCTGCTGTGTTTTCTCTGATTTTACATAACAAACCATACTCTATTTTTAATCCCTTCACCGCAGTTTTTTTTAATGGTAGAATGTCATAGATGCCAGTGTCCTAAGACCATAACTTCTGGCAAGTATGTTCTAACTTCATGTTTTGACATAGTCACTTTGTCAAGAAAAGTCTAGGCTGCATAGTTAGAGATAGAATTTAAAAAGTAGAGATTGACTTAAAAAATATTTAATCCAAACCTTTCTCTTCAAAATTGAATGAATTATAGCTGACACATTTTTCTGTTTTTGTAAAAAATGCTTGAGATGGGAAGTCTATATTTTTTCCTAATCTATTCCAGTATGTTTTAGCAGTTACATAAGGTTCTATATAAATTAATTGAGAATTAACATTGTTTGTAGCTGCAAGTGTATAAATAATGACTGAAATAATTTTTGGTTTTTTTGGTATAACTTGAGTTTTGCAGTTGGATTGCTACAGCATATAACTCATAAGGAGGCATAATTAACAAATAAGGTGAATAATTAGGATGCTGTGATGGCCAGAACATGTGTTACCTGTCCAGTAGGAGTTATATGAGCGGTACAAGGCACTGCTACCTACAAAACCTAAAAAAAAAAAAAAGCTTATTAATTTTGCTGATCTAAAGGAGGGGACTAAAGAAAATACACATTGATAGAATCATTATGGTAAACTTTTGGACAATTTTCTTATTTGCCCCAAATATTCATTTGACTATCAGGATGTAGTTTTCAAGTGAAGGCAACAACAATCTTTCATATTCTTTTAAGCTAAAAGTGCATTACAGTCAGCAACCATTCTGTTTGCAGTTTTTTTGGAAGCTAAACAACTTCAGTTTTTCAGGGCTGCTTGAATTTTAATGTGGTCTCCAAAACCTAATCCAGTCTGAAGTGATCTGCAAATTGAACGGTGTACTGTATTTTCTGTTATGAAATGACAAATGTATTGAACAGAAGTGAAGAGAAATACGTATGTAAACAAACTCCAAATTTTTTCTTTGCTACTTTGTGCAATGAATAGCAGCAGAGTACAGTTTTCCGACTATTTATATACTCTTCTTGCAGCAGATTTTTCTTGGCTGTAATTTTCTAGGTCATTTAAGAAAATAGTACCAAGCACTATCTGACATACCTTAATATTTCAAACATACTAATGAGATGAGGTACCTGGTTGAATGAAATTCACTATGGTGTAATTTATTGGCTGACGATAAACAGCTTTAGATTTACCATATCTTTGGTCTAACATATTCTTCATTTATTCTCCTTGTGTTTTCAAATGTAATGCTAACATGAGATTTCCTCAGCCAAGTCCTCTACAGAAAATTTCATCAACTTGATGAAATTTCATCAGACCTATATCTAGGTACCTTTTTTGCTTATTCTGTCTTGGTGTGATGTCCATTAATCCATAGCCTCCTTAATGAAAACTAAAGCAGAAGTGTAAACATTCATCCTTTCCAGAATCAGTAGTGCTTGGTTCCCCTTAAGTAATGACTCAGCTCTTTCTTGCCTATCCTTTTAACTTAGTGAAGGCAATGAATGAAGGAAATGAATACCAGCCCAGTGACTAAATGGAAAAAAGGCCGCTTAACCATTTTAATGACAGATTAGTCTTGGGGATAACTAGTGACAGTTGTGCAAAAAGGAGCCAGCAGTAATTTAGCAGTTAAGAATTTCCTTCAGGAGTAATAATCTTTCCCTTTTTCTCTTTTATCCATGAGTGTAATTGAGCCCCCTGACCTTTCCCTAAGGAAAGACTTTTCTTCTATGTTTTTCAGCTCTGCAACTGGTTACATTCTGATCGCACCTGTACTGATCACTATGAGTTTTCTTCATAATGAGTGGGAGGAAGATGGCATCTCCAAAGGGTGGCCCATTGTAGCTATCTCAAACATCTGTCTGAGGTGATATTAACCAATCTTAACACTGTTAATTGTGATAGGAGACAAAGGTGAGGAGCTGTTAGTGAAATATCTAAAATGCACGTATCAGAGATAAAGAAAAGTATTTGTATTCACAGTTTCAGCTCTAGATTTTATTTTTTTTTCGTTTCATGTAAATGAAAGATACTGCTTTTGTTCAGTTGTACACTGAAGGTAATTAGGTAGAAGAAATAACAAGCAGTTCTAATCCGTTTTACTTGATGTTAAAATTCTGAAAATGCACAGACAAATATGATTACTTAAACAGTATTGCTGACTTTGCTAGAACAAAACATGTTTGGTTTGGGGGGTTGGTTTATTTGCTCTGCATTCATTTCAAAATAACAGAATAATTTTCAGGTGAATAGTGCCATTGTTTTCTTAGAGTTGCAATTTTTTACTTTATTCAAGGGGGGTTTTTTTCTTAATTTTAAAATTTACATTCCTCTGCTGTTTTGCTAAATATGAAAACAACTTTGTTCATATTGTTCTCATTTAGGTTTAATGCTAAACATAAGTCTCTGATAATGTTCAAGGTAAGTATTATTTTATGTAGAATTCTGAGTTTAATGTTTACAGTGCACAAAATCTGAATAAAATTTTAAATTTGGAGAAAAATATTTTGAAGTTATATTGTGTAAAGTCATAATGCATTTATTTATCCTGGAAGTCTGGATGCTCTTTTTATCTTTTCTCAATATTACTTTTACCACTGATTGTCCTTATAGAAAGTAATGGCTTACAATCATATGAATGACAGACAAAAATGGATAGGTTTGGCTGCAAAGAAATTTCTATTTTAGCTATTAGAAGAGTCACTCTTCTTTTAAACCATATTAGCTTATGAATTTACTTGAAGAAGTGGAAAATGGTAAGGGGGTTACTGTGCAAACTTTGCCTAGGCTATCAGTATGTGTTTTTGTAATACCTCGACGTCAATACATAATGCTGACATATATGAATGTAAAAAGGGAAAGTGAATGAAAAGTAACCACACTCAGATATCCCTGTTTTAACAGTATTGTCATTGAGATTGAGTATACTATAGACATTCTGAGTAATTAAAAAAAAAAATAATCCAACGTTTTTGACCCTTACAAGTAAGAAAGCTGCAGAAAGATAGATGGTATTCTCTAAAAAGCACTAGTGAGTTGTATTTAATAAATTTGTTTTGTCTTTCCTTCATAACACAGTAGCAATTAGGTTTGTGAAATGTAGTTTAATGAGGTATAAAGACACAATTCAAACAAAATCAATTATACCAGTATCATTTAATTTTAAATTTCTTTAGGATACATCTAAACAAACTGCAGAACTAAAACAAAACAGAAGCATACTCAAAATGACTCTAAATTAAAATCTGTTACCATGACACTAACCCATATTCAAGAACTTAATACCCTTTTCATTGCCAAATCACATTGTAATAATACTTCACTCAAAATGTTTTCTATAGTTGAAATTAGCTTAAACTGCAATTATCACAAGTAGAATATCTTAGCAAGTTTTCATTTTTGTTTGTAGATTGCTTTCAGTTGTCCTTAGCATAAATATTGTGAAGGCTTGGTTGGCCTTGCTGTACCAAGGGTAACCCTCCTTTCCTGCGTCACTTCATTTGAGCTTCTTTTATTATAAAGGAAAACATTGTCAGTAAGATTTGAACAAATTAGGACTGAAAATCCATTTTTAGTTGGCTCATACGTGTGGTAGATAGCTGCAGCCAAGAAGCTACCATGCAAAGCATTAATATGCTCACCATCTCTAATACTGGTCGCTGAGGAGTTAGTAGTCAGATGTGGAAAAGCCTGCTTGTTGTTCTTGCTGTTGTTGAATTTTTTGCTTGAATTTTTTTATACCTTATAATGTCAGCATTTTTCCTACTGAATCCCTGACCTGCTGATGATTCTCACTGTCTCAACACCAATACCTTTTTCTCCCCCACACACATTTTTGAATGACTTTAGGCCACTTACTTTCTCACACTTAAAATAAATTTCTCAGCAAAATGGTGCTAAAGTCACAAGCTGTGCTACAGGAAACTAAGCTCTGGATTACAAACAGTTGAACCTGTTGATCAAGGGTTACACTACTGAACTGTAATTTGTTGTGTGTACATTTCCATAGGGAGCATCACTTTTATTTTAGTAAAATTGTAATAATTACCAGCTAAAGTAATTACAACATTTAGCGATAACACATTCAAGTCTAATAAAACATGCCCTTGACATCACCAAGGGCAAGCCCTGCCTAACCAAGGTAGTGGCGTTCTACAGTGGAGTGGACAAGGGAAGTACTACAGATGTCATTTGTCTGGACTTCTGTTAAAGGCTTTGACACAGTCCCCCACAACACCTTTGTCTCTAAATGGATTTGATACGTGGACTGTTAGTGATGAGTGGTATCCCTCAGGGGTCCATAGTGGGACCAGCATTATTTAATATCTTCATCAACAACACAGATAGTGAGATCAAGTTCACCCTGAGCAAGTTTGCAGATGACACCAAACTGAATGCGGTTGACCCACCTGAGGGATGGGATGCCATCCAAAGAGACCTGGACAGGCTCGAGAAGGCGGTCTTTGGGAATTTCTTGCGGTTTAGCAAGGCCAGGTGCAAGGGTGCTGCTCCTGGATTGGGGCAAACCCCGTGTATCAATCCAGGCTGGGGGATGAATAGAGAACAGCCTTGCCAAGGAGGATTTTGGGGTTGTAAGGGGGGTACTTTTGAATTAGATGATCAATGGAGCATAGAGGCGTGAGAAAGAAATCATATTAGGATGTGAAACCAGCTAGAGTATTGTACAGTGTAACTTCATGGCATAAGTTAACTGTAAGGTCTATTGTGCCTTTTAGTAAGTCAGCTTGATATCCCCTGTTATCAGAGCTGAGTTCTTCCTTGCTTTTCCTACATACTGCAAGATGGATACATCTACCCTTGAAACACAATGGTAGAGGTCATACATAAGGGTGAGAAAGATGATGATGAGAGGAAGATTATGTGGGCAGGGGTCGCTCGCCCCTTGCCCCACAGTAGGGCATGCGCAGACTGTTGCTATCAAGTAATGGTTGGGCGGTGTTTGGCTGCCATTCAGGCATCACCTTATACTGCGTACTGGCCCTACGCAGTGTAATGTGGAACTGATAAAATGGGGTGTCAGGACTGCTGGGTTGAGCGACACTCATCCTTCCAT
>VYXB01006308.1:14119-65908 GCA_013397135.1 Pachyramphus minor
CCTCAAGTATTGCATCCAGATCTGGGACCCTCAGCATAGGAAAGACATTGACTCCTTGGAGCGAGTCCAGAGGAGGCCACCAAGATGATTAGAGGGATGGAGTGTCTCTCCTACAATGAAGGGCTGATAGAATTGGGTTTGTTCAGCCTGGAAAAAGGGAATGATTCAAGGTGACCTAATTGTGGTCTTCCAGTACTGGAAGGGAGCCTATAAGAAAGATGGAAAGGAGTTGTTCACAAGAACATGTAGTGACAGGACAAGGAGGGAATGGTTTCAAACTGAAATAGGACAGGTTTTTATTAAATATCAGAAAAAAATCTTTACTGTGGGGGTGGTGAGGCACAGGAACAGGTTGCCCAGAGATGATGTGGATACTCCATCCTTGGAAGTGTTCAAGGCCAGATTGGATAGGACTCTGAGGAATCTGGTTCTCTGCCCATGGCAGGGGGATGAAGATCTAGATGGTCTTAAAATCCCTTCCAACTCAAACCATTCTATGATTCTATGTGGATTTCAGGTTCAATATTTATATTAAATTTGTATTTAACATTGGTTTAATTTCTAATTTTTGAAGAAATAGCTCATCTTCTAAAACTTAAAATGGAAAAAACTTCCTCGATATTAAATATACTTCTTTTTCTTTGTGAATATTTATCTTTGTACCTTTAAAGATAGCCATCCGCTGATATTACCACCAGGGAATTTGGAATTACAAATGTTCTGATTCACAAAGCACCTAACATTTAATTGTTAATTAAGTCTCCTTGCTAAGTAGACTGTATACCATTCTTGAATAAACTGGCTCATGTACCTCTTAATATTTATTTAGTGAAATGTGCATCAAAATCAAATTTGAATTTTAGATATACTTTGAACTTTGTTGAACACAACTTATCTTTTGGCAATAGAAAAATATATTTCTTTTAGTTGGGATTTACCTGAAATACTGTCCTGATTACATTTAAATTAGTATTCATTAGCATTTGGCAATATACAATTCTTGGAAAACATCCCAAGCATCCATTTTTATTAACATAAATTGTATGGAAAGTAATAATATGTTGTATTTGCCTCATGTTTTCTGTTTTAACACAACTGATAACCAAAGCAGTGAAGACATAGTTAAGAAATTTTATAATCCTTAGTACTGTACCTATATTATGTATCCAGATTCAATAAGTTTTAAGGTGAAATGAACATCTTACTTCCATCTGCAGTATACATACTCACATCTGCATAAAGAATCCTGATGGGCCAGAAAGCCTAAAGACAATAGAAATATAAAATACAGCTAAGAAAAGGATTTAATTGAAAGTGTTGTCTACGGAAATTGAGGTAGATCAATATAGATATGAATTAGGCATCTTCATGAAGGAGTTTCAGAGCTGAAAGCCACATCATGAGGTTTTAACCAAATTACAGTAGAATATAACTTTTTAGTTTTTAATGGATCATAAACTATTTAGGATGTTCCTTTTACTAAAATACAAATGCAAAGCTCAAAATTTGATGGAATATTCTGGGGGAAAAAAAAACAAAACAAAGCCATTATCTACGTGTAAGTCCATGTCTTTTTTTATTGATTTCTGGGTTTTCTCACATGTTTTTTTCTTTCAAGAAATGTGGGCTAGAGTGTTGCAGCAAGGCACTTCTGCAAGGTGAGGAATTAGTTTGTGAAGCACTGTCTGCTTATGAGTTCCAAAGTCACTGCCACTATTGATGAACTCATCCACGTCTCTAGCAGACAACTGTAGAGTGACGTTTAGGCTGTAACCTTCATGATGTCTTGACAACAGGAGGGACTATTTCAAAGATACTTTTGAAAACTATGTCTGAATGACAAAGTTGCTGAAATACAACAATTTTAATGGTAATGACTCATGCTGACTTGGAAAAAAGCTGAGTTCTTTGCCTGCATGTTTAAAACTGTTATTCATTATCTTGAGGCTATACTAGATTATACAGTATTTTATTTTTTTTTAATCTGCCTGCATATTAACTCTTCCTTTTTCATCTCTTAAAATAATTAAATATTATCCCATACTTTGGTCACATAGCCCTTTTCTTCTCTGTCCTCTACTATTCCATGTTCCATCTTTTGATAAATTTGCTTTTTCATTGAATATACACAAGTGCTTGGAGAAAACCTAAACAATGAGTAGTGGAAATTTTAAAAAATAAGTAAAGTCTTGCTTTGACCTCTCCAAATCAGTAAAGGTTGATATTACTTCTCCAGTGAATGCCTTTTTCTTATTTAGAAGATACTGTTCATTTACTTCTCCATGTATGCTCCTGTTAACCAGGGAGAGAAATGACCTAAGGTATCTTGCCTGCAGGGCTGACTTCTGTGTTATGCTCAGAGTTACAGGCTTTGTCTGCAGTCCTGATTTAGGCTACAGTGATCAAGTGCAGGACTGCCCAGAAGGCACACCCAGACAGCACAAATTTAAACACTAACATGCCTTATTACTGCTTTTCATGTATCTCGACTCTTTTTGCCACCTTGCTTTCTATGCCCCAGTCTCCTCCTAACTGACCTCAATTAATTCTTGTGTATTGATCCTGATTTTGCTACATCCTTATCCAAATCAAGTATTTCTTTGACTGTTCTTTATGTAGTCTCAGCCTTGAAGGTCATTGCTGATGTGGTTACCTTGTCATTGCTTGTCTATGAGATACTACCATCCTGAAGGTCCCCAGTTATCCCTCCAATTACCTGTGAAGTTCAGTCATTTCTTGGATAATTCTGCCTTAACCACCTCTGCACCCCATGCCATGCCTCATGGTGCTCTTTGTAATTTATTTCAGCCATTTCCCATGCCATGCCATGTCCTGCTCAGTTAACTTTATCTCAGGGCAGGGTATAGCCAGCAGCATAGTTAGTCATGGTCTTCCAGCCCTAAAAAGATTCCATCTTTTATGTAAGTTCACAGCTATTTAAAGCCAATCTTCATGTCTATGGAAACTTTAAGTACAGACTTTATTATACTTTTAACACAGGTTAAACTAAGGGGACCAAAATGTCAATGATAACAGGTTGATTGTAGCACAAAGAGTAAAAAGTACCCATCACTCTTGTGCCCCCCTTCCTAACATGCCTGTAGTCAGCTAACTTTTCCAGTAGCACCACTAATAGTATTTGGCATTGAGAGATGTCAAATAACTATTAGAGCCTTCTGGTTTTGATTCCCTTTCTCAAATACTCTAGCTCTAAATAAAAATTTACTTCTATGCTGTTGTCATATTTAGGGCATCATCACTGTATGTCATGTTTTACTTGTTTCTTGTTCCTTTATGAACTTTGACATTATCTTCTCACTGAACATTATCCATACTGTAAAAATATACTTTAACTTCTCTCTTATTAGAAAAAAATGACCCTTATAAAATTTGAGTAAGGGGAAAAAGTTAGTTACAAAGCTGTGGCTGACAATTTTGCAGTCCATTGTATTTAAGATTTCTGTATGAAGATTTGTCATCAAGTAAGAGAATGAAAGATTTTAGCTAATTAAAAAAAAGTCTACATTTGTGAACACTGCAAACAAAATAATTCATTATATTAAAATGTTATTAAGAGCAAACTCTGATTTAAGAAGTTAATTAAAAAAGTGCACTCAAAGTCAATTTTACTTTCAGAGGTATTGATTATTCCTTCTGTGCTCTTCATTTTAACTACAAAAAACTGCAATTGCTGGAGTTTTACTTTGAGAAATATTTTAACTATGTTACATTTTATTATTCTGTGAAAGAAAACATAGCTGAAGCATACTTGTTAATTTAACTATTATACGTTTGTACATTAAACTCCAAAAGATATTTATACATATTAAAAGTGTGGAAGTAGCACTTCAGTGGATCTGGTTTTCTGTAAACATATTGTCCAGAACTTGACTCTCCTCTGAATGTTTCTCACTGTTAAATTCTTTGGTTTTGCTGCTAACAAGCAGAGCATATACACAGTCTATATAATCTCTAGTTCCCCTTTACTGTCTTCAGGTCGTTTTCAAATGTCATTTAGGTATTAAGGCAGATTTTAAAGGATAGTTTTGTGGCCAGAAGAAAGAAATTGGTAAGAACATACGATAGAATAGGTGTAGCATCATACAAGGTGGGAATGAGCTCCATAATGCACACACTAAATATTGAACTCACTTAGATATTACATGTGGTTTTGAAAGCTAAATCTGTGCTTTACCTTATAGTCAATGGTAAGATTTGGCACCATACAGTTGCCTTGCCATTCAAAGTGATATAGCAGGCATGACAGTTATAACACAGTCCCTGTGTCCTTCTCAAGTGACAGCTGCATAAGGCACCTAAAGGTGCTTGTCTTCTACTGATACTATTTTTTAAAAAGTATTCGACATATTTCATTAGCTGGTGCCTATTTGTTAGGCATTTTCCTGTGTACTGGTTTAAGTTATTCTTGCTATAGTGTATTCAAATCCTATAGAGGTCTCTGATTTGCCTGTGCATTCTGTTTGTGTGTTTACACAACATAGATTCTTCAATGTTGTGCTAGGTCATAACAGAACTAAGTGTATTGTACGGACAGATAGAAATATGATGTCCGAGTCTTACATGCCTTTGAAAGTTGAATGGTACTGCAAGCAATACCTTCACTTGTCAGTAGTTCTTTACATGTAGTTTGCTAATCTATTTGGATTTATATAGATGCTAGAAAGAATAACTGGTCAAACAAGTCAGATACTTTAAAATTCAGTGAAGTTTGTGTCCAACAGAAGTTATTGAAGCACAGACTAATATCATTAGACTTCCATGTCACAGATCGACAAGCTTTCCTTGATAGAAAGCTATCTGGGTGGATAGAAATCTAACTTGGTAATGTACCCCACAGAGCATCATGTATGGACTAGTTTTGGCCAAGTGAAATTGAGAAGTAAGAGCTGAAGTAAGATTGAAAGGCTGTGATGCTTCAGAAATAGTTAAGGAGGTAAATTAAAAGCAAAACAAAAATAAACCTACACTTGATTTAACAATTGTTACGTTCCTGCTCTTGTTCTAAAGGTTCTTTTTGACCTTCATGCAGTTTCTGGGAATATTATTCTGGCAACGTGATGGAAGAAAGTGGAAGAAATGAAGGAGCCCAAAGACATGAGAGAGAGAGAAGAAACTTTTTCAAAAAATATGTCTTCTGTTACAGTTGGGCATGAGTTTACTGATGGAAGATTTATAGAACATTTCTTCCTCCTATTTCAATTTAATTTGAAATGTGCAGTTTAACCTACATTACAAAAATCTAGGCATAAGGTTTCAGAAGTATTTTACAGGATTTCTTTTTCATTAAAAACAGAGGATAATGTTTTGCAATATGTTAGCCTGGTATTTAGTAAGATGACCCAGAATCATAAAAAAGCACACAATTTTATTTTTTTAAAATTCTTCTTTGAACTGCCTGAATATTTAGTCTGCCTGTAGAGTAAATTTGAATTAATAACAGAACATATAATATTAATATTTGTTGTCATACAAATATTTCTCATTATTATTCTCAAAGATAATTGATCCAGAGTTGTATAGTCCAAAGAACATAGGACCACTTTCTGAATTTTCTAAGAGCTCAGATGCCTTTTCTTGTTCTCATTCAGATAAGTCATATTTCTTAGGTCTCTCTTCTCTCTTTCACCAGACTACTTGGGTAGATTAGGAATTATTTTTGCGTGATTGTTTGGCTTGGTTTTTTGTTTTGTTTGTTTACTTTTGCAGAAGCAATTACGGTTGTGTACTCCAAAATATGTCAATCCAATTTCATGACATAAATTAGTTCAATTATGCTAAAAGCAAAATCTCTTTTCTTGTAGATCCAAAATTTATTGTTTCACATAATTACTTTCAATATACTTTGTTTATGAATAGCTCATTTTGAAACAGTAAAAAATATTATTCACAAAGTATTGCTATAATAAACATGTTTCCAGTATGATTAACATACTCCATTAACAGATAGAAACAAACAGTGTAAGAGTTGTGTGAAATTAATATGAGATTAGATTGGGAAAGGAATTTAGGCACTGCAGTATATTGTTGCAGTACCTAATTTTTAAGTTTATTCTTCTGATATGTTCATTGTATACTGAAATCCCAGTCATTTTTGGTAGACTGTTAGCTTCCTAAACAAATTAATATATTTGAGACTGACTTGAGACTAGAGTGCTGAATGATGAGCTAACAGTTAGCCAGTAGTGAGAAATATCTGTTCATTGCCATTACTCTTCAGACAACACCAATCCCCAGGGAGGCTGTTTTCTCCACATATGATTAACAGTCCTTCTTCTCAAGATACAAAACATGGCATGTTTCCCTTTGAGATAGAAGTTTATTAGGATATAATTGATGTAGATTCAGATTTCTTCCTCTCCTTGCAGATTTAAACCTACTTTTTCTTTCTGAGTTAGTTTTGTGTTTTCTTGGTTTTCTTTGTTTTGTTGTTGTTGTTGGCTTGTGTTGTTTGTTTCTTTTGCATATGCACTGTCCTCCAGTCTATAGATTACTGTGGAATAAAGCTGCAGTTTGAAAAGCAAGATTAAAAGTATTTCTTTGTCTTGATAAAAAGAGAAAAGCGTGAATAAGCTACTGAATTATCTTATCTATCCATATATCAATTAATTCTTTCCTTTGTAGCATCTCAATTTATTTGGTATAAGAGTTATAAAAATGTAGTTTTCTGTCTACTCATGAGGACATATTAAAAAATGAGCAAAGTTTACTCTGCAATCCAGATATCCAATATCCTGTAGATATTTAGACAAAATATCATGTGTCTTTGAAAGAAATTATTGTGATTCAATGTGTGAAGTGTTTTGTACTTGTTTATTTATGCATGTGCCAGAGCTTCTCCCACAACCCTTTCGATTTCAGGCAAATCCCTTGCAGAGCCCTTTCCAGAAAGGATTCTGCTGTGAGAACTGATCTCCTATGTCAGTTGAATAGATTTGAGTAAACAAAATTAAGTAATTTGAAAATATTTAGCCTTTAATAAGCAGATTGGGCATTGTAATTTTGAATGGAAATGTTTATATAATATAATTGTGGCCCATATTTATATGTTGACAGAGGGCAGGAAGAAGATGTAGGATTATTCTATAAACTTAAAATTCTGCTTAACTTCTACTTGGGTGTAATATGTTCAGCATTTGACCTATAATTACTTTGGGGTTTTGTCCTCAAAATCTTCTATTAGAAATTATTAGAAATTCTTGCAGCTGTTATAAGTTTGCTATTTAAACTGATCAACAAATTCTAGGTAATACGATTTTTTTTTTTTAGTGAAGTAACTGTAGTGGCTACCTGACTATTGTTGACCTTTAAAATCAAAACAGGCTGATAGTTTATTTAGCTGTGTCTAAATAGTAATATCAAAGACGTTCTGAGGCAAAATAGCTTTTATCTGGTGCCCCTTGATGCAAGAAGAGCAGTTTTAAGGTGTGTACATGACCATGACAAATTTAGGGTCCTTGAATTTTTGTTATTGCTGAGAAGAATCAGTAATATAGGAATTAGACATTATTTTAATCATTATTTATCCAAATAGTGGTCAGCACCGCAACATGAAGTTCATTTAAGATACTGCATCTGCTGTTGGATTATATCTCCAGGCTTTATTTATGTAGGGAAAATAATTAGGGCTATCATTTTACAGTGGGTAAGTTTTTCGTTTCCTTTTCAGTGGTATTTTAAGTCTTAGAAACTTAATTGTTTCTCGGTTACTGAAAAGAATATTTTTTTCAAATTTTGGATGCTACTGTTACGTGTTACCATGATGTTCCTTCCAACTTATGAAACAGAATAGTATTGATTACCTTTGTTAGATGGAAGTTATTAACTTGTTATTAACTTGTGAAACTATTAACCTCTGACACAAATGAGAGCTAAATGTGAATGCTATATTTCTACGGGCACTGTAAGTTCACTTGTTGAACTTAATAGCTCATTACCTAAGGAACATCGGGCTAGTTATTCTTGCCAAGAACTATATATAAATAGATACAATATGAAACATGACAAAATTAATACCTAGCATAAATCACTGCTATATTGGAATAATAATACTGGAGAGCAAGTCAGCCCGCTATCCCTACAATAATTCATATTCAATAAAACAATGTAGCATTCATAAATAATTGGACTTCTAAGTTACAAGAGAGTCACAGAAAACAGAAGTTCAGATAATGATATTGGCTGACTCTCTTGCTCATTTAATTAAAATGCAGCAGCAGTTTATCATAGGATTAATAAAATATGACAAGTGGTGTGGGTTTTTTTCTGGTGCCACAGCTGGTTCTGCAAATGCCATATGTTATTTGAATTTTATACTGTGTTGTGCTTCACTGTGTGCTTGTAACTATAAACAGCTTTTGTGTATTATAGTTAATCCTGATAAACAAATTTCTACGTCAGATTATAGTTAGATCATTTTTATTAAGTAGATATATTTTTTCTGCATTGCAGTGGCAGAGGTGAGACTCTTGTTATGTTCTCACCTATTCACATTTTGTGATATTGAACACACTTCAATTATGTTTCTCAAAATATACCATGGAAATTAACTACAGTGTGCAGCATTAGATGTCTTGCTGGCATACAGATCTGACTATTCCAAGCTGATATACAGATTCATGTATCTAGGCTGGAAAATACCTATGCTTTACGGAGGCCTTTTCAAAGTAATAATAACTTTATGAGTAACTGATAGACTCAACTTGAAGCAAATGCTACCCCTGAAATGTGATTATAGGCAAGACGCAATGGAAGACTTTGCAGTCTTAACTGTGGAATTTGTTAATGCCAATATATATTAAGTCCATGCTTTTTTGACTTTTAAATCACTAGTATCACTGTGCTTTGTTTATGTGCATGCTTGCAGGGAGTTGTATTCTGATCTGTTTTCATAACCATGTCTTTAACCTTGATGCTGTGTACTGAATATCGTGACTCTGCCAACATCTTCTGGATGACCATAAAGGCATTTTAGACCACAATGAACAAACTTTGTCACCATATTTGTCCCTTATAAACTGTAACAATAATCACTCAAAAAAATCTTACCAGTACAGTATTAGTTAAGTAATCCAAAATAATACTTGAGTAGTAGAAAAGCTGAGAGAAACTGAAAATTTAGGATTCATTTATCCCTCATATTTCAGAGGCACCAAATTTATATAAACTTTCAGAGGATATAGAATTTATTTTCACACTAGTGGTATTTCTCCTAACACATTAAATATTATTTTTCTTATTGCATAATAGCACTGCTTCAAAAGAAGGAACCAAGAGAATTTATCTGCTCAAACCCAGCATCTCTCAATATAACGTTTAAGGCTTTTTCCTGGGAAGTCCAGGATGTTGCTTTTACCCTGTCAGTGTACAGTGTGGAGTAAATGGAGGTCTTTGGCATCCTGGAACAGTCCTCTGACTGTAAGGAGATCATTTAAAATGGACAAAGGTACCAGTTTGTCTCCCAGTTCTTTAAAGTTCAAAAAGTCACAAGTCTTGCCAATGGCTTGGAAATAATACTGCAACCATACTTTTTTTTGTAAAGACTGTGGGATGTACATGCTGGTTTACCTATAGATTCCCAAGGGTGTCACACCAAAGTACTTCTACAGAAATTCAGAGCTAAAGAGGCACATAGTTTAGATGATTTATTCACAGTACCTGTGAATCATAAGGTTTGTACCTACTTTAAAATTAAGATTCACTACATAGTTATTATCAGTATGCTAGTCTGTAGTTAAGTGGGTACGATATGCTTGCATATAACAATTTGAGTCTTGAAACATAACCATAGTTCATAAAACCTAATTCTGCTGGAACTTGCTGTAGCTGAATGAAAATCAGTAACCCAAAAGAGCCAAAGAACCAGTAGTAGCAATGTAGAGGACACACATTTTCAAACTCTACTGTACATTTCAAGAATATGAAACAGCTTCTGCTCAAGATACTACTTTGATTACACCTTGTTGAGTTCCAACTCCTTGGAGATTTATAGTTTTTTCTTGCATAGTTGAATGTCTCTTTCTCTTAGGGTAATATTTTCATATGTATTCTTTTCTGGGGACATAAGATACAACTTTCTGAGAAATAACAGAAGAAGACAAGAAAAGTTTGAAATTTAAGTGAACATGAAAGTCATTACTTCTAATTATTTCCTTTCTATGTATAAAATCGTATTGCCTGGCCTATAGATTGGGCAGATATTGTTTCTCACTACTGGCAGTAATATTCTCAGGAGATATATATATATATATATATCCATCCAGATAGATAGATAGATATATAAATGGATATAATTTCTTTATATCTTCCAACATATTATTCACCAAGTTATTATTCAGGGAAGCTTATTGGCAAATAATTGCCTAAACGGTTTCTTTCTTTAAGCTCCATATCTGACAGAACCTTAAAAAAGGATCTGACAGAAGCAGCAAAAGGGACTATGTTGTTGGAGAAATATGCAGAAAATATACATTTACTGTGGGCCATGAAAATACTGCAATTTTGGGCCTTATTTGCAAATCAAAATTATCTGGCAATTTGATAAAAGAACTGCTTTCACACTCAGTTTTCCAACTATAGAAAGAAATAATAGAAAGAAAGTTCCAGAAGTTTAAATTCACAGATTCCAATGAGTTTGGTTTTCAGTATACATACATAGTTATATTTCTTACAAATATGAAAATTATAATGATTTACATCTGTATTCTGAAGCTGCAAATGAATGCATGATCAAGAGCAGTATAGAATTATATTTTTATTTATATTTATAAAATATATTTTAGTTATATTTATAAAAATATATTTTTCCAGGCTCCATTTAGTTAGCTTGATTTCTAAGCATTTTTCAGGTACTCTGCCTTTGTTTCAACTCTTAATGAGTTATCATATCCTTCCTGATAGTTCTTAGAAGCAAATTTCCATTTTTAAGTATAGTACTTTATATAATAACAAGTGTTGATTTTGATCATTGAGAGTAGATGCAGTTATTACTGAAAATAATAATTTTTCTTGATAGAATTGCCTCAGGTGTTTTACTTTATTAATGTTAATGGTGTTAATAATATATTAGTAGAAAAAAAAAATCTATTACAATGAGGTTTGGAACAGTTCCCTAAATTTTGTGGGACTTTGTGCAGTAAAGCTCTCTAAGAAGTGATGAATTTTCTAACTGAATCTATTTTTTGAAAAGTGCAATCTTAGCATTTATGTTAAATAAAAATGCATGCTTTTTTTTCTTTGTATTTCATTACCATTTTTTTTAACTTTGTTGCTTTTATACATTACTTTTAAAAATCATTAATGACTAAGAAATTACTAGATCTCTGAGGCTGTCAAAACTGGATGAGTTTATGAAAAGTTGATGTATTTCTTGTATTTTCATTTATGATAATAAAATTTTTTCCCCTTTGATTTTATTTATCCTCTCAGACCCCTTTAAATTACATTTAGAAGTGGTTTTCCCCATTATTGTGATAGATTTGCATACCACTTATCTGATTTTAGGAGATGCACTCCCTCTTGACTTCTAGTGGATTTGTGAAATAAAGACCTCTTTTTGCTAGTCTTTATTCCCATTAATTTATGTTTCAAAATGTAAAAGTGTGTAATTATTATAAGATGACACATGTCAGCTCTTTCTTTTCAAGATAGAAGGGAATTGGGAAAGCTATACTTTTTATTATGTCTGAATGTATTTTTTTGAGATTCTCTCTGATTGTGAGTGAATCCATATGCATATGGGTGTATATGGATATACACGTACACATTGAAAACGCATGTTATTACTGGTGACATTTTACACTGACTAGTATTGAGTTTTAATATTTAACTGGAAATGTTTAATTCTTTTTAAGTAAGACTTTTGTATTAGCAGTACAACTCATAATAGAGACTGAGAAGCATAGGTACTCCAATATCTGCTTATTTCTAGGCATTGTTTGTTCTCAAGTAGTAAAAGGATGGGTAATAAGAATGACAGTTCTATAGGACAGACCAGGCTGGTAAGGCTGGGGTTCCTATCAAAAAACTTTTGGAAGGTGAGCTTTAAATATGTGGAAGCTGTTTGTATGGCTCCAGGATGCAGTCATTCAGAATTTATATGAGCATTGTAAATTTTTCAGTAAATGAGTTTCCATACTGATACAAGAGAAATGGTCTTTATATGTGATCAAATTGAGGATTAAAATTTGGCCATAGAAATATGGTTGAATTTTAATACTTAAATGGTCCTTGAAAAATTAACCACACAATCTCAGAATATTTTTTCTACATTGTTTCAGTAAAATGTCATGGATATATAAATTAGCAAAAGAAGTTACAAAATAAAAATCAAGGAGGAAAAGACTTACAGCCTTTATTTTTCTCTGATATGTCCAGCAAGTTGTTCATCTTGCTTGTCAGAAAACACTATAAAATATGTCTGGAATTAATTTAAATTATTTATTTTAATTAGAAAAATGCAGGAGGGGGAAGAAATTTTCCTCTTTTATGCATATAATATATTTACATGTCTAATTTCCATTATCAGTGATTGAGAAAGGAATCATAATAATTATTTCAATTTAATGATTTCCTCCAAATTTCATAGCTACTCTCATTTAAAATCAATAATAATTTTTCCAGGTTAACACTGTACTCATTTAATATACTAAGGCCCTAGGGGTAGGGGACATTTACATGGCAGCTCTTGAATGATTTCACTTGCTAATTCTGCCAGTAAGATCAGATGATCTCCCAAATGGGGAGAACTAATTAAAAATTAGATGTCTTTTTGACTTTTTCACTTAGAGTAAAACCTCAGAACTAGAATGTCACAGTCATTCTGTAGGGAGGATTTGTCAAATCTCTTTTCTTTTGGGCTGTCAAGCTTCTGGAAATGTAAAGCTAACATCTTCAATCCACAGTTTAAATCCTCATGATATAAGTAAATTTTACACAGAAATGAAGGAAAGTCCATGTGCTCCTGTGTTTTAAGACTCTCTAGGAAACAGGTGAATCAGAAAGATGGAAAACAGAGAGAAAAGCATTGAAAAACTGCTTCACATTAAATAATTCAGCTTTTCTTTAATAGAGGTACTCAAACATGTTTATACAATTCATGTGACACCACATCTAACAGTAACAGTTTCTTAAACTTTCCAACAGGTGTTGACTGTTTAATTTGCTTTATACATAATCTCTGTAGAAGGTGGCTTCCAATGCTAAGAAAACACTATATTTTCATGGGTTTGTTCCCTATCAGGTACTGAAGCGAATTCATAAAGAAAGTCCCATCTGGAATCTAAAAGAACCTGTCAGCCATTTACAGCTTTTGTAAGCCAAATATCAGGAGGTAAAGAAAAACAGATGTCATGATAGAGCAAAACCAACCATCAGGAGCAAGAAAGGACACTTTTGAGAAATGCACATCCTGCTTGTTTTGTTTAAATCTTCTTTGAGTTTTTTCATAAAATTATAACCAAGAAATGCATAAATATGGTGATTGTTTATATTAAGATAGAAACATTATATGAAGAATCTATTTAGTAATTGCATCATGCTCCAATCAAATCCTAACAAGAATTTCCCCTTATATATATAAACCATCTTCTATACTTGAAAAAATAAAAATTGTCATTGAGCACTGAATTTGTCCAGCACAATCTTACCCCTGAAAAATAACCAAGATATGCCTCTGAAGTATCTGCAAAATAGTACATGATACTAGCAACCTTAACAACATACATCCTCCTTTCCTGGCTTTAGCTCTGGCTGTTAATACTTTGCTCTAAAGCACTTTTTTAGACTGTCTCAAAAAGTGAAAGTTTGGTACTTTAAGGAAAGTTATGTGTTTGGAAGAAGAAGAAAAAACAAGAAAAAAACAATTCTTCCTTTTCAGGTCAGGAAGAAACTATTGTAAAAGTCAATAAAAACAGTAAACCTGGCTGCTGTAAGGAAAAAGTCTGTATTTCACATACAGGAGAAACAATGAAAAAGATCATCCACTAAGAAATTCTTAAATCCTAGCAGTGAGTACTAGAGTGAGCTCTGAAAAAAAGAGGAGGGAAGGAAAAAACAAAGGAAGATCTGATGTTAAATGTCAGTTTATCAGACCTAAGTGGCAGGTTTGGGTAGCTGAGAGCTGCAGGGTGCTCTGAATGGAGGAGATCCTGAGGGTCCAGTTGATCCTGACACTGCCATAAATATTTCATTTCACCTCAAACTGCACCAGGCATGGGAGCCTGCTCTGTCTTACATGTATTTAGGAAAAAAGGAGCATCTACGAGGCACAGGAGACACATCAGGGAGAAACACTTTGGGAGACATAGGGGAAGAACACAGGGAAACATGTAAAGGAGAGGCAGCCGGGGAAACATGTGGGGATAGACTCTTGGGGAGACAGGAGAGACTGGGCACTTGTGGATACCCGTGTGGAGGCTGTGCAAGGTGCTTTTGGAGACATGAAGATAGATTCCTATGCACAAGGAGAGGACCCATGTCCCTGATGGGACTGCAGAAGAAGGCACCAAAGTGACACGCAGAGGAGCCCACAGCCCAGTTCCCTGATCACAGACCATACTACTGTGACCACTGTATTGACCCATCTGACCTTCCTCCTGGTCTATCCCATGAGACAGCAACATCATGTAATTTGTAAAAGTGCACATGTATCTGAGATTAATGTATTTTGTGTCTGCCAATGTCATCTCAAATTCTGACATTCCAGAGATTTGATTCCAAAGCTCCATTGGCCCCATGGCTTTTTATTAGTATGCAATTATCAACACCTTCATCACTGTCATATAGAACAGTATGAACTCCCACAATGAAGAAAAAAACAAAGCAAACTAAACCAGGTTCTGTTTTAGTGAACTAATACAAGTTCAATAATTCTGTTATTATTTACAAAGAGATTTTTTTGAGCAACCCTATTTTCAGTATGCAATTCAGTCCCTTCAGCTTTAGAAATCAAAGAACAGTCTGTCTGGACAGTAGAGGGTAAAATAAACAAACAAAAAAAAGTCTGATAAACCATATTAACAAGTTATAAATTTCTTTCACTCCAATATGCACTTTGAACAAAATACCTCTCAAAGTAGCATTCAAAATTGTGATTAGAATAACAAAATACAAAGTAATTAACATATTGTATCCAACTGCAGTATTTTAATATGAGGCTTTAGAGGGAAATTGATTAATATTTCTTTTGACTTTACTTCATAGCTAAAGGCATGCCAGCGTAACCATAAAAAAGGAAAAATTACATGTCTTCTTTAATTTACTGGTGTACTATATATCTGAAATACTTGATTTTATGGGCCCTTTTTGGTTACATAATCTTCTACAGAACTTTCATCTGACTTCAGTGGTAACAAAATAGGATGTAAAACCAGTGACCTTACTTAAGATATTTTCTTAGAAAATAGATATTTTTAATTTTTAAAAATGTAATTACATATTAAAATATGCTAACTACATTATTTATCAATAACAGCAAAATTAATTAATCATATACTATAGAAGAACCACCCCTTTGGTTCTATGCATTAATGTTTGAAACATTTGCCGATTCTATTCAAAAACAGTAGAAAACACTGGCCAACATTTCACCAAAAATATTTTGTTAAAGAGAATATTTGTTTCAAGTTCATGTTTATATTTGGTGAAAAGCTTATAAAGTTTTACAAAAATAAAAATTAATACTTCCATAAGTCTCATTATACTTCTGTGAAAAGTCTAGTTCTAGAGCATTCATAAAATTTTATGTAGATTTTAGCAAGTGTTGGGGACATGACTACAGCACTTATAAAATGTCCTGAAAATTAGAAAAATGATGAATAGCAGCAAATGAATGTTCATTCATCCATTTTTAAACATTTAATATCTTAACTTTTCTTAAATAATTTTTTAACACAGGTCTTAAGCTGAATAACAGTTCATAAGGTTGCTTCTCTTTATCAGTTATGTGTTAAAAGAGTCTGCTTGCAAAACAGATTTTATTTGCCAGGTCTCTTCTCTTCTGTATCAGACACTATCATGGACTGCTGCTTTACCCCATAAAAATGAAAGTGGAGAGTATGTCAAGGCAGCAATCAAGACACTGTATACTTTAAACACACTGTAGTCTGTTTATGCTAGCAGGGTTATTAATTTAAGGGACTCTCTGCTTGATCTTGCATTTATCAAATCCATTAGGAAGGATTACTCAGAATTTATTCTGCGTAAACTTTCAAGTTAGCATTAGTAAGAACAGAGATTATTTCAAATGTGACTTTTCAACTCATGCTCTGTAGCTCATAATTGTAAAATCAGTGAAGGAAGTGACTAAGGATCATTGTTCTGTATCCTCAGACAGAGCACTGAAATGCAGAATGGAAGTCGTGAATCTTAGAAATGCTGTATAACGGAGGTAACTCTGGGAGAGAGAGACAGCGTGGGAGTTGGAAAGAGAAGGCAGCTAAATTAAGGAAAGATACTATTTCTAATAATATTAGATTTTTTAATAAATTTTATAAACACAAAATATTTTATTTTTTTTCTCTATTGTTTCATGTTATTGAAATAGAAAGCTATCAGTCCATGCTTCTCTCTCTTCTGAAATCTTTCTACCCTTATTTTTTGGGAGCCATTGTTAATACAAGACTTGAATATCATAGAAGGGAATAATGACATTATCTTCCAGAATACAGTAATATAAATGGAACAAAATTTAGTGGGGTCATGTGTATAGGAACTTAGAGAGTGAGTTTCTACTAGATTAACTAAAAGATAATCAGTAGATTATTACTTCAGTGACTATGACTGTACTCTGCCAAATTAATACAGAACTGGAAAAAATGAAGGGAAAAATGTAAAATGTACCCAGTAGGTATTAGAATTATTACAGAAACATTTGGAGCAGAACAAAATAGAATGGAATACCCCATTTCAGTTAAAAGGGACCTACGACAGTCATCTAGTCCAATTGCATGACCACTACAGGGCTGAACAAAAGTTAAAGCATGCTATTAAGGGCATTGTTCATAAGGGCTTCTTAAACACTGACAAGCTTGGGGCTTCAACTGCCTCACTAGGGAGCGTGTTCTAGGGTTTGACCACCCTGTTGGTAAAGAAATGCTTCCTATCACTAGATACCAAGGTGAAGAGCTCAGCACCTCCCTCTCCACTTCCCCTCTTCAGGAAGCTGCACAGAGCAATGAGGTCATATTTTCAGCCTCATTTTCTCCAAACCAGACAAACACAGGGTCCTCGTTTACTCCTCCTAGAACATTCCTTCCAACTTCTCTCATTGCCCAGAACAGCACAGCACTCCAGGTGAGGCCACACTAGTGCTGAATACAACAGGATAATCAACTCTTTTGACTGGCTGGTTATGTTTTGTCTGATGCACCCCAGGATGCATTTTGCCATCTTGCCTGCCAAGATGCACTGCTGGCTTCTGTTGATCCTGCTGTCAATTGGCTCCCCACATCCTTTTATGCAGGGCTGCCTTCCAGACACTCTTCTTCCAATGTATACTTGTGCCCAGCATCACTCCACCCTATGTGCCCAGGATTACTTTATCCAAGGTGCAAAATCCAGCATTTATTAAATTTCATCTTGTTAAATATTGACCAATGGTACAATCTATCCAGATCCCTCTACAGGGCATCTTGTCCCATAAGGGAGCCAACAGCACTTCCCAGTTTATGAGTCATAGTCTGGAGTACAACTGATAACTCCGGTTTTCCATGTAAGAAAAATAAATTTGTAAGATATTTGGAGAAAGGTGGCTTGAGTGATTAGGAGACTATAAAAGTTATGTTAGGAATAGCAGCAACAAGAGCTACTAGCACTGTTAAACCATATAAAATGAAGCTTGAAAAGACAGTAGTAAAAGGGAGAGCATAAAAATAAGAATTATTAAGGGTACAGGATAAATGTTGGTTCAAGAACAAGTGGGCGTAAAATGACTATGAATAAAGTTAACATCTAAATTTGAACTTTCATTTAGTAGCAGAATTGTTGAGATAAAAAATGGCCTATTTTATATTGGTACTTGCTTCATGTAAAGAGATCATCTTGAGTGCCACCATGTGGCAGGTACTTGGCAACCAGGCCCAGCCAACATGGATTTAGGAAATGCAGGTCCTGCTTGACCAAACTGATCTCTTTTTATGACAAGGTGACCTACCTAGCAGGTGAGGGAAAGATTGTGATTGTTGTCTACCTGGACTTTCACACAGCATTCTCTTAGAAAAACTGGCTGCTCATGGCTTTGGCAGGCACACACTTTGCTGGTAAGAACCTGCCTGAATGGCCAAGCCCAGAGAGTGGTGGTGAATGGAACTAAATCCAGCTGGTGGCTGGTCACCAGTGGTGTTTCCCAGGGTCTAGTGCTGGGACCAGTTCTGTTTAATATCTTTATCAATGATCTTGATGAAGGGATCAAGTGCATGCTCAGTCAGTTTGCAGGTCACATTCCACTGTGCAGGAGTGTTTGTCTGCTGGAGGAAGGCACTACAGAGGGACCTGTACAGGCTGGATCTGTGGGCAAAGGCTAATTATATGAGGTTCAATAAGGCCAAGTTCCAGGTCCTGTACTTGGGTTATAACAATCCCATGCAGCGCTACAGGTGGGGGGAAGAGTGGCTGGAAAGCTGCCCATTGGAAAAAGACCTGGGGGGGTGGCTGACAGACAGCAGAACATGAGCCAGCAGTGTGCCCAGGTGGCCAAGGATGCCAGTGGCATCCTGGCTTGTATCAGAAATAGTGTGGCCAGCAGGACTAGGGCACTAATCATGCCCCTGTACTCAGCACTGGTGAGGCCACACCTCGAATACGGGTTTGGTCCCGTGTATGGTGCTTTCCCTCACCCCAGTTTAAGATACAACCATGATGGCTGCATCCAGTTTACTCTGGTCTTTGGGGACTGATGGCAACATGGTAGCCAGGGGCTGCCAGGAGACAGTGACCCAGCCATGTTGTTGGTATGCAAATATAAGTTACTCTATAAATAGTAGACAGCTCAGGACCCATCGAGATCTCCTGCACAGCCATGGGCTGCACACCAGGATCTCCCTTTGAATATGGATACCTCTCAAGGTTACTCCTTGAGGCTGAGAGATTCCTTGCCACAACAGGTCCTCTGTAACAGATTAATAGCATGCTAAACTTTGAAATCGTAGCTAAGTTATACAGAGGATTCAGTGTGCACATATAATTTTTTAGACATAAACCGTTGACCAAGTCTGTGGATCCAGCCACACCTTGACCCCTCTCTGAGAAGGAATGTAGCAAGCAAAGGGGATCCTTCCAGAACCTCATGACTTCAGGGGAGGGTCTCCCTGGTAGTTTAATCTGACCCTGCCCTCTATGCCGAAAATAATCAAGTGTACCTTGTCATCAAATCTCATTAAACCTCTGTTGCATTTACCATTAAAGTTGTTTAACTCACTGTTTTATGTCAATAAAGTATATTGTTTCTTCACTCTTACGAGAGAAGTACATCATTTCCTCTATGAGAGCCTCTTACTATGAAAAAAACCATTAAGATGTCAAAGCATGTCCAGAGAAGGGCAACAAAGCTGGTGAAGGGGCTGGAGCACAAGTCTTATAAAGGAGTGTCTGAGGGAGCTGGGGTTGTTTAGCCTTGAGAAAAGGAGGTTCAGTAGAGACCTTATTGCTCTCTACATTTAAAAGGAGATTGTAGCAAGGTGGGGATTGGTCTTTTCTCTCAAATAGCAAGTGATAATAAGAGGAAATTCCCTCAAGTTGCACCAGGGGAGGTTTAGATCGGATATTAGGAAATATTTACTCACTGAACATATTGTCAACCATTGGAACAGGATACCCAAGGGAGTGGCTGAGTCAGCAACCCTGGAGGTATTTAAAAGATGTGTAGCTGGAGTACTTAGGGACATGGTTTAATTGCAGACTTGGCAGTGCTGTAAGTGGTTGTAATCTGATCTTAAAGATCTTTTCCAACCTAAACAATTCTATGATTCTAAAGTACAGACCTGTAGTTGAATACCTAAAGCCAACTATAAGTAACTTGTTACTGATAAAAGCTCTTCACTTTGTTTCACAGAAAGAAAAAAACAAAACAAACCAAAAAACAAACACTCAAAAAATCTAAACCACAAACAAAAAACCAAAACAAACCAAAACAGAAGGAATGAAGTTTAGCTTTGTATTTTTCCTCTATTTTTTACCCGAATGGTGACACAAGATTGCTAATAATAGAGATGTGAGATTTCTTATGGCACAGCATACCATAGTGGCAAAGGAGAAAAGAAGATAGGCTTACATCATAACAAAGATAGAGTCTGTGTTAGTTTAATCTATTATTTCAGAAGTTCAATTCTATTCTTACTCTAGAAACTAAAAAAAGGGAATAAAAAACCCCCGGTAGACTAGGAAGGCAATATACATTCTGGTTTTTGATACCTGCATGCAACTTCGGTGAATAGTTTTGGGAGGAAATTTGGTTGGAGAAAATTGGAGAAAACTGTATTCAGTTTTCTACTTCTGTGTGGACTTTATTTGCACAACTTTGTAATAGGCTTAGTGATATAGCACATCAGTAATCTTACATAATTTATACATTATTGAAATCTTACCCTAAAATATTGACTGTAACAAGCTCATCTCATGTACTTATTTCAAAATATGAATTATGTATATTATTAATTATGTTATCAGCAACTTGTGTTTCAGAAGTTGAAACAACTTTTTTTATTGTGTAACACATTCATAGGTTACTTTGTTTGCTACCTTAATGCTCCACAGAATTTACACTAAAAAATTAGTTCATTTTTTAAATCATGGAAGAAAAAAATTGTCCAGTAAAAAATAAAAAAGGAGGCTAAAAACCTAGCAGGAAGAATGAATCCCTAATTCTCAGATAGAATGGCAAAAATAAGGGAAAAAAAATTGAATATTCATTATAAGGTATAAAAAACAACCAACAAATACTAATATAAGTAAATAATGATGCCTGTTAACAAAAAAAAATAATTCTAAACAAAAGAAAGAACACAAGTACTTTAAGCTACCCAAAAAAGATTTATCTTTTTTTGGCCTAGAAGAAGACCTGTAAAGCTATACATATCTCAAATAAAAGAGAATTTAATTTTATATACCTAGAGCTAGTTAGCATCTGACTGCTTTCATGCCAGGCTTTCTCCAGCAAATTTTCCTTAATACTCACTGCTGTCTCTAATTATCCACTTTATCAGAGAGGACTTTTTTTCAGCAGAGATTAAGTGTTCCACAGGAAAGAAGAAGTGTGAGAAGAAAAAAATGGGAGGGAAGGAGAAATAAAGAAACAACAGAAAAGGAAGAAAAGGAAAAAAGGAAGCAGGAAAAAAGAAAAAAGAAAGAAAGACTGATTATTGGGATCTTTGCATAAAGTAACACTCACATGACGTCTCAGGATGGTCAGTTCAGATTATGAAGGGTGCTTGTAACACTGTTTTCATCTAAGAGTCCCCAGATTATTCTTTTGATAAAATTTTATATTCCTGTTGGCCTATGTTCGTATGTTTCAAGGTCCTGAATGCGCCTCACCTGCATCCTCCAGCAGTGCATCCAACATCCCTCCGCCCCTGCTTTGCTTGCCTAGATCAGGTGCTGTGTGACTGCACCTGTCCATTGCCTAGGGCCTAAGCTAGGGTCACCCTATGCTCCCAGCTCACCTTGCCTCATGACATGACCACTCCGGCAGGTGTACAATCTGTTAAACCTCATGCAAAATGTCTCCTGCTTACTTAGTATTTTAAACAGATTGTCATATGCAACCATTTCTGTATCTGCATGAAGACTTTACAGTGACTGTTTACAAGAGTCTTACTTATACAAAGCTGGTCAGTTCTGCACAAGAACCATTTTGGGTTTTTGAAAAGTTTGAGTTTTTCACCCAGAGTGTCAGTCAACACTTTGAACATACAGACTGGTCTGGACAAAATATTTCACCTGGGAAAATCTTAGGGAGAGTTTGAAACTCTGACCTAGACAGGTCCTTGGCAAAATAGTCAAATACTTTGTTGGAAGGATGACTAAGAGCTATATGAGGAGCAGCTGAGGTCACTTGGTCTGTTCAGCCTGGAGAAGAAGAGACTGAGGGGAGACCTCATTGCAGTTACAACTTCCTTGGGAGGGGANGGTGGTCCTCTGCAGGCCTAAGAGTTGGACTCGATGATCCTTGTGGGTCCCTTCCAACTCAGCATGTCTGTGATTGTGTGATAGTCAGTTCAGTCGATAAACTTCTCTCCAGTCAGTCTGTTATACTCAACTATGCAGATAGCTTCACAGGGAATTTTTGGACCACCCCAAGAATTAATGACTTAAATGCAAAAGCTCAGAACCCCTACCCCACTATACAGCAATTATAGCTAATGGACAAATTCGAGTTGAACTTGCAAATTGTATTTCATAATTTTTCACAGACAAGAGAGAAACTAACAAATGAAGTCCTTTGATGATGGTCTGGACATGAGAATAGCCAAATGGTAACAGCTTAACTGTTATCACCTGAATATATCATATTTATCTCTGAATATATCTCCTCACTGTAACTGAAAACAAGACTGGATATATTGAAAAAGAAGATAGGAGAATCATCTACCTGCCTAGAATTTTCCAAATCTGCCAGGACAAAGCTTGCATTGACCAAAAGTTGAAATGAAATTTTATTGAGAACAGTCAACCTCAAATAAACTCCATGGTTCCCTATTGCAGGGCATTTTTGGTCATTTTCATTAATATAAAACTTGTCATGAAATTATACTAATATAATCTGTAGTTTTCCATCTTAAAAAAAGAATACCCTCAGCCCTGCAATCCATTGAGTTATTACCACCTGTCCATATTTACAATGGCAATATGCACAGTAATGGTTTTGCTTTAAAAAGAAATCATTTGGAGCACATTATTCAGCAACATGAATTCAATCAAATAAATAATTAAAGATAGGCATTTATTATAGATATGAGTTAATGAGTGCAGTATAATTAAGGAGCCTTTGTTTAATCACATATTTAGATGCTAGAAAATATCTTGCTTCCCAACTGCACTCCTGAAAGGAATACATGCAATTTTAATTTTAGTCTTGGAAGCACTTCTCCCAGTAGATTAGTTTTAAATGTCAGTGTTCCAGACTCTAGCCAAATTCAGCAAATGAAAATGTGATAATAAGAGATGTGATGGCTGTACAGCATCTATAATGCATTAATTGACATTGCCTTCTAACATTTCTTACATACAATACCTGGGTAGGACTCAGAGGCTTTGTGGTTCCTCTCTCACTTGCTAATTGTTGCAGTAATGATGATTACTTTCTCTGGGTTTTTTTCCCCCATGAAGGCTCAATCATCTTGAAGGCTCAATAGCACATCAACCATAGCATATTTTTGTTATCCTATATTCTTACTTTCATGGTAGGAAATTTGTGAGAGAGGCTGTAGGGTGATCCTTTGGCTCAAAATGACCACTCACTGTACTTCCACAGTTGTTTCTGTTGGGATATGATTCAGTTTCCTAAAAATAGAGTTCTCAGTTTAGGCTAGTGCTTTTTCAAAACTGCATTTAATCATGAGATAGCTGCCTAAAGGCAGACATCCTATTTCCCTATTTACACAATAGAAGATATTATGGATAGACAGCCTTCAGCTGGAGTGATTCAGGTGACAGCTTTATCAAGATGACTACAGAACAACATGACAGAAAAGTGCTGCAGGGCATCACACTAAAACCTCCTCCTCCCACTCATTCCCTCCATATTTCTGCTCAGTCTTACACCTTCTTCAAATCCAGCATTACTATATTTTGCAAAATACTCAAACCTTGGAGGTTTATTTTCCCTTCACTGCTAGCAAGACCTCTTTCCTCTTACCCCAGATGAAGTATCTGGAAATTAGAAGATTCAGTTTTCATGGACAAAAGGCTGTAGCCTCTGTAAGACAGTTCTGAAAGAAGTCACAGCTTCAAGTTTTACAGAAGAAAAAAGTTCACAAAACCCAGTGCACCTGGACACCATGGTTCCCATCTGTCACAGCAAAACCAATTAGGTAGATCACGCAGATATCACACATGTTCAGCCCAGAAATATTACAGTTGCTACCTGTAGTGCAGTGTGGTTGATGATTGACATGCTTAGCTTCTGGCTATAAGGGCACACAGATACTGGCAGCTGAAGATTGCTCTCTTACTTAGTGGCGTTTGGATGGTAGTGTTTTCTCACTTTGCCCTGTAAGATGGAAGATGACCTATAATATAAGACACAGACTGGAGGAGGGGGAGCTAACTAGGGGCAGATGGGTTTTTCAAAGAAGGACATATGAAGCATGTTCTGAGTGCCTGGGAAGACGTATAGACATAGATATATAAAATACTATATGTAGACAAGATATATGCAGTTTTCTCTTTCTTCATTGTCATCACACTGTATACAGGATAAGGATATAGGAGTCAGGAGTACTGCTTGCAATAAATGCCTTCACTCAGAGCACTTACTGCAGGAATTCAATACTGACAGATTTCTACAGTGACACAATCTCTTCACAGATCTGACAGCAATGCCTGACTTTTTCTGTAGTGGTGCCAGCATCTTTCCACCCAGGTAAACTGCTCAATGACTAACCAGTAATACAGACCAAGCTTCCAGAGGCATGTCATTATGGATGGCTGCCCATAAGCCACAGAAACCAGCGCTGAATACCCTAAGCAGGAAGTGTTTGCTTCAGGTGGTCAGCATAATGAGCCCTTCCTCATCAGCCCATGTTTGTATGAGTTCACTTTGTCTTGAAGCAAAACCCGTCAAAATTTTTAGTAACAAAAGCTATAGCTTTATTTATCAAGGCAGAGAAGTCGGAGGCTCAGACACAAGACTTAGATATCAAAATGTCACTGAGGTAAAGCCTAATTTATTTCAGTAGCCATTAGTAATTGAGTCTATATTGCTCTGACATGTGGAATACTTAAGGACTAAATAAAAAAACGGGTTTATGAGAGGTTTAATACTTCTATAGCTTTTATCCTCTTGTTCACAGTCCTTTTCATACCATTACTCTAAATTTTAGTTGTCTGATAGTTGAAGAGTGTTGTATCTTGTTCTGATCACTGTCTTCAGTTGTCAAATTCCATCTTGTATAATACAAAAAGGGGGAGAAAATTTTGAATTAAATTTCCTTACACTGTTAGTGAGTACACTGAATGGACATCTGAGATAAGAACCACAGGAGTCGCATACTGAGAGGGAATTGTTTGAAGCTGGATGGCAGCTCTCTGTGCCTTATAACTGTTATTCAATGATCTGTTCCGATCCCTGTAAAAAACTGGACTTCAAAGCATTAACGCTCTAGTTGAATGCATAAGGGAACTATACGTGGCCTTTATCAAAAGGCAGGCAAAAAGAGGTATGATGCTTGGTCTTTGTTTGGAAGCAGTTGATAATTTTATGCTGTCTTGGCTATGTTTCCTGTGTCGGTGCTGTTCCTAGACTCCAAATGTAAATGGACATCACCATAAAGAGATAATTTTGATAATATTCTATGACACAATACAGTATCTATATCCAGATATATAAAATCGCACAAAATTATTCAAGATTTTCCACAAAACTCAGTCTTTGATATAATTATTCAGATTAAAACAAGTTAAAAGTGTCTAAAAGCCTATAGTACATACCTGAATCTATGTTGTAGAGTAGTTCCAGTTTCCAGAACTTCACAACTTTTCATTTATGGAACTTGTACCAATGTGAAAAAAAGCTGGAAAACATTAAAAATGATGCTATTATAAACTCTCAAAAATTTTCCTTTTAAAAAGCATGCAGTAATAACTAAATAGCCCTTCAGGAAGTCTGAGGGGAGAGTGGATATATTTTTGCATTTACATGCTTCATTCTACAGTTGTCATGACACAAATCCTTTTTTATTTAATTTTATTTTTTTTAATCCATTCGTTCCTGGTATCATCTTAAGCCGCATAGGTGCACATACCACAATGGCACTTTGCTCTTCTACTAATAATCAGTGCACAAATGAACAGGCACGCACAGATTCACAAAAATAAGCTTAATAAATTAATCCCTTTATATGCAGATTTTTCTTTCAGATATCTCACCGTTTCCTTGATTATCTGTTCTCCCTTTGTAGAGCCTTTTGCCAATCTGTACACAGCGATTGATACCAGAGAAAGGTTGCTAAGCAACTTAAAATGGAAATCATATAGTGGACTATCAGGCATTTCTAATGAGGCCTTCTTGAGCCATACCTTATTCTTCACAACTCACTACTAAGCCTGGGATTATGAACTGGTGCAACAGACAGGCAGTAGTTTCCAATTAGTATACCCTAATGTACAGAGAAGCAGCATGTCAAAATGAGAGTTATTAATGAGTGCAAGATACACATGTTCAAGGGCATCAGACTCAGAAATCACAGGGTGACCAACTAGAGAGGTTTATTGAATGCACAGTTGCACAAGCTGCCTAAGCTTGAAGTAAAAAGTAAATGGAATGGTAAACAACTTCAATATTGTAGCCTTTGGTTACATCTATATTAGTAAATAAAACAGTTTCTGGAAATGCTCCTGGACACTGTATTTCATAATCTGTTAGTCTTGTAGAATGGTCCCTGAACAGCTGCCAGTGACAGTCCCCTAAAATATTTCTTGGGATAGTTGTGGAGTTAACTATGGATGACCCTCAAAAGGCACTGTGTTTATATTCATGATGTCCTGGAGCATAAGGGAGTTTAATAGTATGAATACATGTTTTTCCACTGAGTTGCCCTCAGTGTTAGACAAAAGTCTGACCCATAGATAATTTGCTAGCATAGTCTTAGCCTTGTGAGGATTCAGCTATGCATTTTCAGCCTTGACAAATTTCTTGATCCCTAGATCCTGGTAGTTTACCCAAATGTTCTGATTTACATTTTTATACTTTCTTATCTGACATTCAGAAACTTTTGATCAAAACTAGATTCTGTATCTTTCTACAAATCATTTTCTGAGTACAAGTGATACATATATACGGTTTACCAAATTGTTTATATCTGTTGCTTTACAATATAAAAATGGTTATTTGGATAACTCACCACCTGAATTTCAATTATTGAAGAAGTATTATTACTCAGTTTTGTTATTCTGTGTATTTCCTTCTCTTTGCCATGTTGCTTTGGCAATTACAAGCCTGAATAATGGCTATTGTGTTCCCATGGTGAGACATCAAATGTGCAGGATCTTATAATTTTGTCACTGATTAAATAATACATAATCCCAGCAGGAAACTCATAGGATGTCTCTCATTGTCACTGCTTCTGTTTAGTTTCCTTACTCTTTTAAATCTCTTCCTGTCTTCCTACTCACACTCTGAGTAACCAGTTTCAAATTTTCTTTGCTATCTGGGTTTACCAATATTTCTCTGATTTGACCTATGGTTAAATAATTGTAACAGAAAAAAGCAATACATTAAAAAATGTAACATATTTTTGTTTTTTAATTAATTGAAGAGGTGAAAGATGTGTCTTCCTATGTGAAGAATATCCTGTGAATATCTTGAAGAATATCTGTGTGCAGTATCTTGCCACCTCAGTAAATATAGTCATTGATTTACAAAATTTTACACAACTTCTGCATTGTGGGCTTTACAATTTATAGGGCGGATTTTCTGCGTGTTGAGAATGAGCTACATCTCTCCTCACTTTAGACATCTGAAAGTCATCTAGGTTTCCTAAATAGTCCATAGTCCATATAAATATCTGTGCAGAACAGGAGGTGGGATTCATGTTACCATATGTCTTTAAAGGGGATATCTACATATGAAACAGATTATAGTCAGAGTTCTGTTCAGTACAGTCAATAGAGTGTTGATAATTTTATTCTGTAGTAGATATTCACAGAGGCTGAAAGGCTCTTCATGCTCCAGTACCTACTAGTCTTCACAATTATTTCAGTCCTTAAGTTGAATCCTAGCAGAAATAAGTTTTCTCAAGGTGACCTTTGCCAAAAATATCAATGTTAGGTGGAACAAATCAATTAATTTTCTGTCAATTTAATATAAGGGGACCCTGAAAATGAAATACATTACTTTAGGTGAGAGAAATCATACTCTTTGTACATGGCATTAAGTGCAGAGTATTGACTGCAGAAAGAGGCAAAAAAGCATGCAAATGAATGTGTAATGCAGTCAGAAGAACTTACAGAAAGCCACTGAAAAAATATGTGCTTTGTATGCGAGATGAATCTGAGATACATATATGCATATATATATACAGTGTTAATTTTTTACATTCACATTTAAGATATGAAAGAGGATGAGAATTATCATATAAAGAATTAATTACATTTAGTATTAGGAGATTTCTTTAGAGACAGGTACCCTGTGGATACATGTTTAGCCACCTGTTAGCTTCCCATTGGCAATTTTTACATTTTTAATAGCCTTTACAATTTATAATTTAGTGCTTTTTTTAATAAACTTTTTTTTCTCCTAATATTTGCATAAGATCTTTTTTTGAACACTGGAAAAATTTCCAGAAATGGTCCAATTGGCTGCTCTGATCATTTGTTGAACATTAGAAAGCATTTGTGTTGTTGTGTATAGAAGACGGAACCACAATATAAAATAGTATTCCTGTTATGCTTACACTGTTTCTCCCCCATTCGATCAAAGACAATTTTGCATTATTTTCAGCACCCCAGGACACACTCACAATTTATCAAGACAGAGCTTCTCATCCAGACTTTTGGAAAGTAACATACTGACACATTCATTTCCATCATCTTGCTCAAAGGGCAGTTTCAACACTTGTTAGAATTTAGACTTAAAAAATAAGTGCATCTCTTTGTCTACTGCCTACTTCTTTTTCCTAGTGCATTTGTTTGTAATGCTCCGACACTGATTGTTGAAGATTTTAGTTTCCTTTAGAAAAGTTAAAGTATTTACAAAAAAATTGCCACATTTACAAAGCAATGTAAAGAGTTCAGCTGTAAATAATTGGTTAGTCCCAAGTACCTAGACACAAAAGGATACAATGATTACTAATGGTGTCTGAAAAAAAGGTGAGAATTTTAATTTCAGTGAGGTTTTTGCTAGTGTTCTAGATGATAGTGTCTTATGCAAACCAAAGATCCTGAAACACAATTCTCTGCAATAGGGTTCCCTCCAAATCAAATCATATTTAAAGTGATGGAAACAAAAATGCTCAGCTAATAATTTGTACCTGTATTTCAAGGTTGAAACATGCCTTTCTGTGAATTAGTTATTTTTTTAAATTAACATTAAAATTGTGTTTCCAGAAAGTTGTTTCATGTTGCATTCTAACCACTAACTTCTATAACAACTGTTGTAAATTTTACATACTTCCCAAATCAAATCCTCAATATCTTCTGACATGTTTACTTAATATTATATACAATAAATGTATCTTATGTTAGAAACAAAACAAAGTGAAATAAAAAAAAAGTTAAAAAATCAAACTCACAAAAAATCAAATGAAACAGTTTATTCTGTTGTAAGTTTTTCACTTATCTTCCTTAAGGTAGTGGTAGCTCTTGGTATTTTAAGGAGGAGAAAGTGTTCAAATATATTGAAACAATGTCACTTCTGAAAATATTTTGGCCTGAATATTGTTCTTAATATGATTTTCTGTACCAAGTAAGCAGTAGTGCTTGCTTCTATGAGTTGTAATTGAAAACATTACTTGTAATTTTTTCTGTGGTTTTAAGCAAATTAATTTGTGTAGCATGGAATAAAATATTTATATGTATTTATGTATATATATGTGTTTATGTACATTATTGTACAAATCAGGTCAGGATTTTTTTAATTTGTTGCACTTTGTTAGACTTTTATTATGCTCCAAATTTCACTACTACCTTTTGGCAATAACTTTTAAAACATATTGCTGAAGAAATAATCCTCACAATGAATGCCTAAAAATTTACGTTTGAAAAATGGAGAATTTAATTTTCACTGAGTTTAAATATCCAAAACAAATAACCAGATTTTCCGACTGAAGGGCAAGCTTTTAAAAGGATAAAATAAGGACATTATGAAGAACAATGTTTAGTCCACATAATTCATAGAAAATGTTGAATATTGTGATAGATGGCTTTACTGTTTCTGATGAAAACATTTTAGATTTTCTAAAGGAAAAGGTAAGAGAGAATTTTAAACCACTCACCTTTAAGTAATTGATAAGCAAGTTCCCTTAGTTACAGCTTAGTGTCTCTGCAGTCTGCATCATAAGTTCTCCCTATTCTAAAAGAAAATAGAAGAAATGGAAAGACCTGAAGGAGGTTATTTAAATGTATGTGCTCTTAGTCACTACTTAAGCTAAGGTTAAAGTGAGTTCCAAAGTTCTATCAGATGAAGACAAAGAACTGTAGTCTTGTACTGCAGCCCAGTATCTGGTCTGTTCTCTTCAGTTATTAGCCTTTTAATTTTTAATAGATGTTAAATTTTACCTGAATTTATGATTCATGCTTTGCATAGATGTTCCATATGGTGTAATTTGCATATTTATAATAATGCCTATTTTCTTATTTTCCAACTAGAAGTTATTGACAGAGTACCATATACGCTCAACATATTTTTCATATCAAACTACTTTAAATTATACTGTGGTTCATACATTTTAGTAACTTGTAAGTAGCAATCCAGAAGGCCTGATAGGAACTTTGATATACTGCTGGTTATTTAAATACTTGCTGTGAAAACCCCTGTAGTTAAGTGCAATGAAAGGTATTTATTTTCAGGTTTTCTAATGGTAGTTATAGTTGGCTGAGGAACTACAATATGATTTTGAAAAAATATTCATGACATATTTGCACTATTACCTTTTAATTAAAACCAGCTTGCAATGTCATTTATTGCTCATACAGTTTCTATTATGATTGATGTACTGATTTTCAAGAGGGTGCATTTATGATTTGTCCGTTCAAAAGTCTATGTGTGTAATTTAATTAAGTGTGTATTTATTGCATATCTCTTACAAACAAAGCCTCAATTTGACATTTTTATGGGTCTGAGGAATCATTATAGATTTATTTCACTTTGTAGTGATTATGATTCCAATATTAACTTCCACAAATCCAAAAAATGACTGAGCCTGTTCTTTCTTCAGTTGAAAAGGTTTGTTTGATCAAACTGTGTTTTTACTAACATCTCTTAAAAATTTTCTGATTTCATCAAATCAAGCCTTTATTAAGCTTTTCAGTTGGTAATTTTGGAATGGGTTTCGGTTTCTCTTCAGGGTGTTGGTTACATTCTACTTCTCGCAAGGCTATTCTAAAACAAATGAGCGTAGGTAAATTTCTATAATAGATTTCTTATCTTATTAGCAGTCAAAATCTCTAGAAATATGAACCTGAAATAGTATTATTATAAAATAATTTTAACTATGTTTACATAACAGTGATATTTATAAAAATATGAGCTCTGATAAAATAAATCTATTGTCATGGTAGTACCTCCAACTTACCAATATGAATTGGAATTATCCAGACAGAGAACATATATATTTATGGTAGCTGATATTTTGGAAAGTGAGGTGTTGGTTTTAATGAAAGTTTTTGCACTTTTTTTTAATGAATCCAGAGTTCAATGATAGCAAGAATTAAATATAGAGAGACTTCTTGAAAAAAAATCCTTTAATAAAAAATACATGGCATCAGTGTGTGCTAAGCATGCCATGAATGTGTTTCTGCAAAAGATGATCTGTTCTTGACATAAATATTCCTTAGTTGCCATATTACATTCAGAAAAAAATTTATGTAAGCAGCCCAAATTAAACTAAATGGTTCACATGAAGGTGTAATTTGAATTGGTTTTACCAAATACTTTATTGGAGCATTATTTTCTTTTATATATGACTAGGAAGAATGCAAAAAAAATTACTAAATTTGATTAATATATTTAATATACTTACTTCTGATTTTCCCCCATCCCTCAGATTTCACCATCATAAATCTTTTCGGAGAGAGAGTATTTTGTTTACTTTCTTTTATAAACTGCAATTGCAGCTCTAATGGGACTGTTTTAATTATAGACAGATATGATTAAACAAACAAATAAAAAACAACTGACAAAATCAAGAGCTGTTTTTAATTCATCAAAATGTAATGGGAGATGTTCATACTTATTAGCCCCATAGGGACATCTCAGATAAATCTCAGTCAGTGCCAATACAATATCAAGTGGTAACTGAATGGCATCACTAAATTTAGGTGTCTTAACCACAAAGTCAATATTGTTCTTAAAATTAACAGATAGAGTCAGAACTGGCTTTCATTAATATTGTTTCAAAGTCCTAGGAGTAGCAATATTTAGTTTTAGACTAATAAATGGTTTAACTAACAGATCAAACCTTTTTTTAAAAATACAGACCGATCAAAAGCTTTCAGTTTTAAATAAATTTTAAAATAGTTATACCATATATTTAGAATTAAATAAGATTTCTACTACAAATATTTCATCATTTAGTTCTGCTACACCACATTTGACTTTGAATTAAAAAGTACCTTAAAAATGTATCTTTTATGATATATGGTGTGCCTGAAGATATCAAATCTACTTTCCTCTTTGAGGTAAGACTGTTCCTGCTAGATCATAAAGCAATAAACATAACTTCATTTATATAGTATACTAATGCAGAATATTTTTTTCTTAATGCTCTGAGTACAGATGAGAGTAAAGGTGTTCCTCTAGTTAGCTTTGCACACGGTACAGACCAAGTGGAGATAGGATGTCTTTGGCTACCTTTAAGTCACCCAAATTTCAGATTAGGAAAAGTCATTAAATGCTTTAATTGAATTGTATTTTTGCATAGCTATACAGAGATTCAGCAGTATTTTAGAATACTGGTAACGTAACGATAAATACAAATTCCCTACACTGACTTTTTTTTCTGCATAAGTTTGTGTTATTATTTCTGTCTAAAAACTGCTTACTGCACAATATGAATATTAACATGGAATAACAGAATAGTTTGAGAAAGGACCTTAAAGATCGTTTCATTCCAAGCCCCCTGCCACGGACATGGACACCTTCCACTAGACCAGGTTAGGCTCAAAGCCCCATCCAACCTGGCCTTGAACACTTCCAGGGATAGATGATCCACAGCTTTTCTGGGCAAAGTATTCCAGTGTCTCACAACTCTCATGGTAAATAATTTCTTCCTAATATCCAAACTAACCTTACGCTCTTTCAGTTTTAAAGCCATTACTCCTTGTCCTATGTGCTGCTGTGTAAAGTTCCTCTCCAGCTTTCTTGTAGGCTCCCTTCAGATACTGGAAGGCTGCTATAAAAATCTTCCTAGAGCCTGTTCTCTGGACTGAGGAGAAGCCTGAAGAATTGTGGCTTTATTATAGGTGCTCTGCTCTTCTGAGGGCTGAGACCATTATTTCTATTAGAATTCTTGTGTGATGATCAGCCACAGGATACTGTTTATTGTTCTTCATTGTGGTATAGATAATAAATAGTTGATTGCTTTAATAAAGGCACACTTGAAATAATAAGATCTAAATTTCAAAGTAAAATTATTTTGAGATAGAATGCCAAACACATGACCCATTGCCCCACTCTGTATATTTATTTTAAACTACATTCCTTGCAGATCCATGAACCAAACCTGAGTGATTTATACTATTTAAGATAGAAGTTATGTTATACTTGCTTACTGTAGTATGTTATTGTGGTGATAAAACAATATTCTGAACATTAAGAACAACAGAATTATACCATGAAGTAATAAAGTGCTTTGATTTAAAGTAAAATTCATTTTAAGGAAATGAATTTGGGGGATAGCACAACAAGATCTCAAACATTCAGTGCTATCTTAGTTCTCTGGTTCAGAAACGATTCAGGAGCATCCTCCTGACAGTTTGCAGAGTCTTCTGCACAACAGTTAACAATCAGCATCAGAAATGTGTGCAAATAAACTTTGAGCCACTATTGGTTTATCATCTACGAGTAGTAGCACAGCACCAGGTTCATAGCAATGTTGTTGCTGCTTTGCCTGTTAGAATAGGCAGAAAGTAATAAAAAAAAAAAATATTTTTTCAAGTACTTTATTTCAGTGTTGGTGCGAAGACTATATTCATACCCTCAGGAGACAGTGAAAACTGTCAACAACTGGTATGCTTCAGAATTGCAAATGATCTGAATCCTAAATATTTCTTTTCAAATAAAATTTAAAATGTAAGTCACAACTATAAAACAGATAGGGCCATTACAAGATGAATGTACTATACATACTAAAATATTGCCAGAGATAACAATTGTGTGCTAAGTCTGTTTAAAAGTCTAGTGTTCCTGCTAAAGAGCTTGTACACAACTGATATATCTAAATGATAGTCTTGATTCAGATTAATTATACTGTTCATCCCCACCACCTCTACTGACGGACTTCCTTAAGTCCTTAGAGAACAGTAATTTTATTTTTTTATTCTGTGAATAAAAAACAAAACAAAACAAACAAACAAACAAAGCAACCACCAAAACGTAAAAGGAACAAGAATTATTTGTACTCCCTATTTTCTTCAAAGCCTCAACATCAAGCCTTATGAAATTTACACTGAATTTCATTTTGTATAAAACTACATTTTTGGGCGGCAGGGAGAGTGGGAGCCTCAAGCTAACTTTTTCTAAATATTTAGCCTTCTAATTTCTATATGGTCTTCCTACTTACCTATGATGATAACTGGGAAGAGAGTAGACTATAATTAGCAGACCTTTGGCATTTGCACATACTATTCCGTTATGTGCTAAAGGTCAAGGATGGCTTTCTGGTCCTCTCCACAAACTTTATCTTCCCTCAGGGCCCATCTGCCTTCTGTGGCACAGAGTTCTCCATGGGCTGCAGTGTATGTATCTGCTCCACCATGGTTCTCCACGGGCTGCAGGGAGACAACCTGCTTCACCACAATGTCTTCCAGGGACTCCAGACTTCTCTCACCTTAGTGTCTTAGAACTGCTTCTCACACTTTTTTTCCCACACTCATCACTGCCTGCTCAAATGTTTTGCACTTTCTTAAACGTGTTTTCACAGAGACTGATGGACTCAGTTGCAAAAAAAATCTGTTTTGCTAGAAAATTGCATACTATACAAAAATACAATTTTTTATAAAAGGATGATGGCTGTACAAATATGCTGCTGAAGAACTGGAAAATCCATAATACTTCATTGCAATATGTCCCTTTTTTATGCCTTCTTTCTCCTGAAGATATGGGAGGATTACTTAGCATAAGATAGTGTTGTTTCAAGCACCAGATTTTTTTAGGGTTACACTGGGTGTGTCCAAAATTCGTTTGAGAAATGGCATTTGTCTTTGTTGGGTTACTATCCTTTTGTGGTAAATACCATTGCCCAGTGTATGCTACAGAATACGGAATATCACTAATGACAAATTTTGACCAGCAATAGCAGATGAAAATCTGGTGAGACAAAGCAATATACTTTCAGTGGTCAAGATAGACTAATAGAATACACTGAGTTGGAAGGGACCTGTCAGGATAATTAAGTCCAACTCTTGCCCCTGTGCAGGACATCCAAAGAATGATACCATGGGCCTGAGAGCTTTGTCCAAATGCCTCTTGAACTCTGCCAGGTTTGGTGCTGTGACCACTTCCCTGGGGATCCTGTTCCAATGCTCAACCACCCCCTGGGTGAAAAACTTTTTCCTGATATCTAACATAAACCTCCTCCAACTCAGACTCATGCCATTTCCTCAAGTCCTGTCACTGGTCATGAGAGCGAAGAGATCAGTGCCTGTCCCTCTGCTTCCCCTTGTGAGGATATTAAAGACTGCAATGAGTTCTCCCCTGCGTCTCCTCTTCTTCAGGCTGAACAGATCAAGTGACCTCAGCCACTCCAGCTTCCCCTTAAGGTCCATCACCATCCTTCTGGCCAACCTTTGGAAGCTTTCTAATAGCTTAATGTCTTTTTCATATTGTGGTGCTCAAACCTGCACACAGTATTGAAGTTGAGGCTGCACCAGTGCAGAGCAGAGTGGGACAACCACCTACGGCAACCAGCTGGTGATGCTTTGCCTGATGCCCCCCAGGCCATGGTTGGTCCTCCTGGCTGCCAGGGCACTGCTGATTCATATTCAACTTGCTGTCAGCCAGGACCCCCAGGTCCTTTTCTGTGCCACTGCTCTCCAGCATCTTGTTCCCTAGTCTATACCCACTACCAGTTTTGTCCTTTCCCAGCTACACGATCTGGCATTTTCCTTTGTTGAACTTCATATGGTTGGTGAACGCCCATCTCTCTAATTTGATGAGGTGCCTCTGCAGGGCCTCTGTGCCCTTGAGGGAGTCAACAGCTCCTCCCAATTTAGTGTTGCTGGCAAACCCTACCAGCCCTATATCCAAGTTGTTAATGAAGATGTTGATGAGAACTGGGCTGTTCTGGACAATACTGGCTAGCCACTGAAATTAGCACTCCATGCACATGCTTATTCTTGTTCCTTAGTGCGGAAATCACAATAAGTGTCTTTTAATTGGTTTCTTTTATACTCATGCAGAGATCTTTGATTATGTTCATGCTTTTTATCTCAATAGCAGCTGACTTGACATTTACACATACAACAACAGCATACTTTTCCTGCTGTTACTAGACTTAACAATTTTGTAATCTGTGAATCAGTGACCTTTGCAACTAAATCCAGACCTTCAGCATTTCTCATAAAAATAGTAAAATGTTCTCAGAAGAACAGAATACTTAGGTGTGTACTCTCTAAGCCTACAGAATATATGATAATGGTGTTAGCATCACAATTCAAGCACAGACCATATACTCTAACAGGCAAAAATTAAAATAAGAGACATTTTACACAGCATTCGAGAAACAAAAAGACTAGTGCAGAGGCTGTAGGTAGCCTCCAGAAGTTAGAAGTTAGTCTTTATGGCTGGAGAGGGATGCTCACCCCTGGTTCCTGGCTACATGGCTTCCAGAGCCCCAAACCAGGACCACAGAGACCACACCGGGAGACAAGCAGGAGAGCGAGGAGAGAGAGAGAGTCCAGGTAGGTACTTAAAGGTTTGGGGAAATTAGTATATACCCAATCAAGGAGTTAAGGGGATTTTAACCACCGCCATAGAGGTAAGGTTTCACAGCCAATGGAGAAAGGTTACAAGGGTCAACTATACATAGTAGTGGTCCCAAGGGATTTTGGGAAACACAGCATCTCAGGTATAGAGGGATTCATAGCACTTACTTATACAGCGTTACAATCAGTTTGTACAACAGGTTTGCTAATTCCTTTATCAGCTTCAGAAGTCCATTCCTGGCAGGACTTCTTCCACTTTACATATTGTTGGTCAATTGCTAGAGACTAGGATGTTCCGAACTGCTCCCTGCAGTATGAACGTACCTGTAGGAATACAGAAGATAAAATATGTGGTTTCGAAAAGCTATATCCTTGGTAGGCTAAATTGGATCTCATCCTGTAAAATAAAGTAAAAGAGATCCACTGATACTTCTTAGTATGGTTAAATGGTGAACATTCTCATTCTCTACTGTAAAACTTTTAATAAGATATGAAATAGTCCTAGTAACAAAATGAAACTGTTATAGCATCTTGGAATTGGGAAAGTAGATTCAAAATATTTTTTCCTTATGTTTTCCCCCTCCCCCGGATAAGTGAATCATAATTTCAACATTTCTGTATTATTTTTCAATATATGAACCCAGCATGTTATTTTTATTACAGGCTTTTGCTCCTTACAGGCTTCATTACATTTTTGTAATATACTCCACATTCATTACAGTTTTTTTATCTCTTTTTCAAGGGACACCTTTTAAAGGACTATTTAACCCCTATAAATCATACTTTTCTCTTCTTCCTCAAAGCTTTTTCAGAGTTGTTTTGGGGTGTTTTTTTTGTTTGTTTGGTTTTGTTTTAATTAAAACATTCCTAGTGACACCAGAACCACTAAAATCAGAAGTTAAAAATAAATCTTATCTCAAAGAGACTGTTAAGTCCATTGAACTGCCAGTCTTCACATTTGTATGTTCCTAAATATTTTTAATTTTAAGGTTGCTGTCCTGAATTCTCAGTTTAATTAGAAAACATTGTGAAGGTGTTCAATTGCTTTTGCAAATTCATTTTTATTTCCTATAATTGAACTTAAAGAAACCCTGTTTAATTCAAACATTAAAAGTATAGATTTGACGTCATATGTGACCCTTTAATCTTTCTGAACTGTATTTCATTGTGTGAGTTTCTCAGTTCCTTCAAATAAGGACAGATTTACATAGCATATTATCTAAAGATCTCCTGCCTGGTTCCTTCTCTTGCTTTAATGGGAAGCTAAGGGAAATGCACTCTCAATGTTATCTTTTATAGTCTACTTTTACTTACCAGAGTGTTTATATCCACTGGAACCAATTTCAGCTTGAAAGTCCTTATCAGAGAAAATCCAGCGATACCCTGGTACTTCTTCCATTAACATCATCACTGACAGCCTGAACTACCAGCAGTGGATAATAATCGGAGGGTCGAATTAGCTCAGGGAGTCTGCTACTAATATCCCTCACCTGGGTCCCTGGAAGGCAGCAGACCTCCCTGTGGGATGGGTCCAGTCAACATATAGGGCCCTCAGTTACCCTCAGAAGGGAGTCACTGACTACAACTACTCCTTTTTTCCTTTGTAAAGTTGTAAGCCGTCTGGTAGACAGGGTGCAATCAGGAGACTCTCTAGACAAATATTTCTTCTGACTGCCCCCTATCTGATTCTCTAAGTGCAGGGCCTCAGACCTGTTCTTTAAGGGTACCCGGGGAGTTGATGGGCATCGGGAGGGGATTCTTTTACCTTTCCAATCAGGGACCTGCTTCCATTCTCCCCAGTCTATTTGGTTTACTCCATTTACCAGATAGCAGGAGGGGCAGGGCTTCATCCTCTCCGGCTGAACTTCCTTTGGGGGCAAAAGGGTGCGATTCCACCAATCAATTTCCCTTTCACTGTCCCTAATGGTTCTTAGCCTCTCTACCTCTTCCTTGAGCTCTGCCACCAGGCACAGCAAATCATTCACCTGCTCACATCGTACACAGCCGCCACTCACATCGTCCTCAGGTACTAACACCAGGCTCAAACACTCTGGGCAGCCAGTGGCCTGAACAGCTGCGTCCTTCTTGGCGTCCTTGATAACAGCAGCAAAGGCTTTCACTTTCTTGGATACCATGGCTTCCAAAACAAGGCGAAAAAAAAACAACCAAAACGAAAAAAACCCTCAAGCCTCACCCGAGAGAGTCAGGAGGTGGCTGTGCCCCTCCTGCTTGCCCCGCCTGCACGAACTGCCGTGCCGTGTCCCTGTTTGCCCGCTCCTGTTCGCCGCATTCCGGTTTGCTGGTGCTCCCGGCAGCTGTTTAAATTCCTCGCCGACGAGTAGCCTCCGCCCCCTAGTCAGCTTATTTGCCTCCCAGGATGACTGTCGACAACTTGCAGACGCGAGACAGCTTTGAAGCTGTTTTCCTAGGTAATCTGCAAAAATTTACAATGGAAAAATTGCCATAAATAGGGATTCTGATAATATGGCATATATGATTTGTTCTCAGGCATAAAGTAGTTAGAAAGTTTATGTAATTAACCTCAAAAAACCCCAAGCAAACAAAGTAAAAGCATACTTTGTTCTCTGCCAGAACTGGGAGCTGAATTACAAAAGAGGCAAAGCTGTTAGGGTCAAAGTAAGAAGTGATTCATGGATTGCCATTCAAATCAATAGCAAAATTCCCATCAGCTTGCGAAGTACAAAATCATATCTTTAGTGTTGCACTCTTTAGCCTCACAGGAACCTGTGGGAAAGCAGATGTGCCAATTTCCCTGAAATCCAATAAATTAGACTGATGTAGAGATGCAGTTTGTATTGCCCTAAGCCAGTGAGAGATGCTCATTTCCAGTATGATTATTGTAATTATTTTATATATGTAAAATGTAAGATATATTAAGAGTGAAGACTATAGACAATTCAAAGCTTGGGCATATAAAACAATATTTTTACACAGTCTTTTAATAGAGGCATGCTACTGCTGGTATAGAATATTGTCATGCCAGCATTCAAATTGACTCTATTTTAGTCGTGTTCAAATTTGGTAATGGTACACATTCTTTTGCTGAGCACAAAAGAGCCATTTAGCCCTTAGGCATCATCATGAGTCCCAGAGAAATATGCATGAAGTGACAATCTGCTTTGTACTCTGAAGGGGATGAAACACTTATTTCTGAGATCACCCCATCCTGGTGCAGAAAGTGCACAGAGGGGTGTGAAACACTGCCTTTACCCTCTTTGCACTCAGTGGTAAGTTTGAGACAGAACTTGCCTCAAGCTTTTTGAAAAAAACCCCTTTTTTATGCAACTGTTATCCAGACAACATCTCAGGGAAAATTTGCATTGACAGAAAGCAAGCCCTTCCTGGAAAACCTTCTGAAATTGTTCAAGAGTTATTCCCATTCACTGCTGCTAACATCTGCTGTCTAGCTGTCAGAAATGTTTGGGCCTATGATGAAATAATCATAAACAATATACTGATGCTGCAATTTTGAGTAATCATATTTACATAGCTGTAATGGAAAAATAGTTATATTGGTACAAATGAGTTTAATATAAAAAATAACATCATGATTGGAAAAAATGTTTGCATCAAAAGAATGAGTATCCCTAAAGTTCTTATTTTTAAGTCAAACAGAGTAGACATTTTCTAAGTTAGTTTGTGAAAGCTATTTTGAAGTAGTAGTACATTCTACATAACTGGTGCATGAGAAGTTCAAGTTTCCAACTTATTAAAACCAAAATTATTAAAATCAAATTTTTCTGCCTTGTGGAAAAGAGCCCAGTAATAATTGTAATAAAGGTAGAATTTATCAAGTATTCTTACAAGACAGTACCATTACTAAAAAAAACCTTTTTATCCTCTATTTAACTACAGGAAACTTGAGAAAGCAGAAGAGTCTAGCTTTTTTCTCTTCTTATAAGGCTTTCAGTGCAGCAAGTTGTACTACTTATTATTGCTGAAAGATAGTCTAAAGAAAACCTGTCAAAATAACCATACTGTAATATAAGCTAGTGCAAATACTGCGTAAGAGATTCAGTTCCAGACAATTTTAACTAGCAAGTATGAGACACGTGCTCTAATTGCATATTCCAATGCATGGATGAACTCTATCATCACTAATAAATGGAGACACTAGATATAAGAGAAATGCACATGAGCTTTAGGGAAGGAGAGTATTGGAGGCTGTCGTGGTTTGGGAATGGTACTCCCCAATTCAGTGTCCCCACTGAGACTCTCCAAACCATGCACTACTCTCTCTCTTTTTCCCCGACTTTGCCCTCTCCCTCCCTGATGTGGGTGGCTGGAGAGTAGAACTGAAGGCACAAAAGGCAAAGATCACAGGTTGAGGTAATAATAACTTTCTGGAAACAGCAATGAGATAAGAAAAGGAACAGTAATGGTGACAGTATTAAAGAGAGAAGATACAAGAAAAGAAATTATTCGCATGGAAAAAAAACCCCAAAACACAAAAGACAGTACTGTATGGCTCCCTCAATGATGTTTTCTCCACCAGAAGGACCCCCTTCTCTCACAAAAGAAAGTCCCTTTCCCCTGGCAGTGATATGACGTTTTCTAGAATAAGCTCCAGGTCCTAGACATGCCCCTTCTGGCTACTGCAAAAACTTAAACCTGTCCTGGCTGGAACCAGGACAGAAAGTTGACTGTACTACCTTGATTTTACAAGAAACTATGTCCAGTAACCCTTACTGTAAACATATTCCATTTTCAAATGACTTGTATTTATTGTCCTCTTTTCTTGCCCTATGAAGGAACTGAGTTTTGAACTGATCTTAAAAATGGCAGGACTAAAGCCTTTAAGATGCATCAAAACTTCTTTTTCTTCTTGAAACAACCATCCTAAAGCCTCTTTAAAGGTGACTTTTCCCCTTAAGATGCCATATTTTAAAATAGGATCATTGAACAAGGTATTCAGAATATCATTTACAAATTTAGACTAAAAGTAACACTTTTCCCAGTAATCTTTTCTTTTTTTTTTTTTTTTTTACACTGCAGTGCTAACGTGGGCAGTGAAGAAGTGAACAGACTGCAGTTCTTTTTGGCACATCTTGAACAAATGCCATTGCTTATGTTCTAATCGTTCACTTCACCAAAGTAGCTAATGATGAAGAAAAGGCTGTGAAGACATTAGTAGTAGTATCATATGGCAATGTGTGGGTGTGATTTATCAAGTAGAATTTGTATCACATAGATGATACTTGGCAAACAGCAAATTAAGTTTGCTCCTCAGATCTCAGATTGATGTTCCATGGCAATAATTTAATAAAAGGATAACAAGAATGATATTTTTTGAGCCAGTGAACATAAAACTTAATTACACTCCTATCATGGACATCTGGCAATCATGGATAGACAGTGGCCAGATTTATAAAAAAAGAAAGAATTATCACAGTTTAAAGAAACATATGACCATAAACACTTTGGTAATTGAACATATCCTGTTCATTGGCTAAAAAGTCAGATGAGAAGTTGAATGCTTTTCACTAATTGCTATGGCTTTGGAACAAGCTCTCTGCACCCCCAAGCAGATATTCCTTTGGATTTCTTATAATCTCTGTTTTTCTATTGTTTTAATCATAGTTTGTATTAAAAAAAAAAAAAAGAAAGAAAGCAACCCATATATATATGTAACATCTTGCTCACCTATTTTAGACTCAGTTTAGATTATAGTAGTCTGAATCTTGAAGATTCTTTCTTTGCTCTCCCCTTCTTTGTCTGCAAGATGTATAATTTTACTCTTTTAACTGTAACTTTTTAAAATATCTGCTCTTTGAAAGAATTTATATATATATTTGAGAATCTGTTTCGCTGATATTGCTGAGTATTGTCATATGTGAAATGGTAGTGATCATGCAGATTGTTTACTGAAATGCATTAAAAATAATCAAATATTGCATTTGCTTTTCCTTTTAAAATGAAGATATATTTAATTAGTAATTTTGCAAATTCACTCAGATCTACATGCATGCAATGCACCACACAAGCATAAGTGCAACTCCTTTGATGTCAACTAATATATGATACATTCTTTCAATTGAGACTAGCCTTTGTTTGAAATAAGTTTTAAAAATAATTTGCCCAATGTTCACAAATCCTTTAATAACACTCTTTAATCTGATATTACAAAGTGATGTTTTAAAGTTGTGACTCTTCATCCTGTAGAAGAGAAGGCTCAGAAGGAAACTCATTGTTGCACATAAATATCTGAAGGGAGGATGTAAGCAGGATGGAGCCAGGCTCTTTTCAGTGGTGCCCAATGAGAAGACCAGAGGCACAAACTAAAACTCAGGAGGTTCCCTCTGAACATCAGGAAACACTTCTATACTGTGAGAGTGGCCCAGCCCTGGCCTAAGTTTCTCAGGGAGGTTGTGGAGTCTCTATCTTTAAAGACATTAAAAAAATTTATAGACAAGATCCTGGATGACTGGCCCTAGGTGGCCATGCTTGAGCAGGTGGGCTGGGCCAGATAACCTCCAGAGCTCCCTTTTGGTGTCAGCCATTCTGTGATATAAAAGTCACATTGGTCAAGATACAGTGATTTAAAGGAAAAAAGGATGACAAAAATAAAAGTCTCTACTGTTCTAAGATATTTTGTTGTCTGTTTGGGAGTTATGAAATGGATTGTGCGTATTCCTACGTTTATAGCAGTTTGGGGGGGGAGGTTGCTTGGGGGGGTGTTGTTTGTTTGGGTTTTTTGTTGTAGGTTTTTTTTGTCTATTTATTTAACAAGTGTAATTATATTACAGATTTGTCATGAGGAAAAATGTGAGCATGTGGGTGCCAAAAAGAAATAGGAAGTAGCAACAGTTAAGCTCCAAATAACATGTCACCTACATATAATCATGAGAAAAAGGTCAAGTTCACACAGTTTGGGGTGATCAAGGGATTAAAGAGTCAGAAAGTCAGCACAGGTCAGGATGGCAATCCTTCTGTGTTCTGTGCATAACACAGTAAAATTTTTCTCTTCTTGATTTCTATTCATATTCTTCTGTAGTTCTATGAAAAGAGCATTTATTAATATCAGTGGGAGCCCTGTATACAGAACAGCTGCAGAATATACCATTAAGAACTGCAGTGCAGATTGGAGAAAGGAATTTTGTCCTTTGTCGAGAACCACATTGCAGCATTTGTCATCTTTTAGGAAAGACTTTCAAGGGAAACTCTTCTACCCTTGTCCTGATTTGCTTCATTGTGTAATTTTTATCAATGCATTCAATTTAGTCCTTTCTCACTCCAGTTTCATCTTTCTTCCACCCTTCTAATGATTAACTTTTTTCTGTTCTCTTTCACACCTGAAACTGTAGACCAATAAATAGTGGTCAATCACCTTTGTTCGCACTTGAAAAAATAACTTAAAGCTCTTATTTTCATTGATTCTCATAGATTTCATGCTTAAATTTATTTTTATAGTATTATATATTACTTATTACTGGACTTACTTGCAACTATTTTCTGATTATGATAAAGCCTTAAATAAATATTACTGTAAAAACACATTATCTATTCTGATGAAAAATTTGAAAGCATTGTAATGTAGTAGAAAACTGTTAAGATAACCTAACCTGTACATGCTAAAATGTTCAAACTACAAGCAAAACAACTTCTGCGACATTCTAGTCAATTTAAAGTTAATTTCATATTGTCAATTGTGGAAAAGAAAAACATCTGACTCCTTTGTCATCTTAGTAAGAATTTGATATAATTATTATTTGTAAACTAGGTCACTATTTGTACTAGAAATTATCAGCAGCAGAGATAGAATGAGAAGTGGACCTATAGGAACAAAGGGAAAAAAACTGTTTAAATAGGGGACTCATAGGTAAAAACTCCAACTTAAACAATTATGTTATATTAATAGCTGTTGAGAAGAGCGCAAAAGAAGTTCAAGGATACTTAAGGAAATGTAAGTCTTAGAAAGAACTGGGGTCTATGTTTCATAAATCTTATGTAAGAAACTCAAAAAGTAGAATCAAAAGTAGGTTTGAGACTAGTGAGAGAACTTTGGAAGGTACTTAGAATCCCAGTAAACAGGGTTGTAATAGTAATCTCAGACCCACAACTGAGTGAAAGGCTATTAAGAACCTCATTAAAGTTAGAGAAAGGAGTTTCTGGTTTCTAAGATAGAGAATTATATCAAATCTTCATCATATATCCAGAAGAAAAAGAAATAAAATTAAACTGAAACAGATCTGGAAGCAAAAACAAGCCTAAGCAGACATTACTAATAGATCTGTAAGGAAAAAATAAAAATCATTTTGCAAGAAGGAGTGGAAGTATCAAAGAAGAAATAAAATCCAAACATACCCTGTATAGTGAAGAAGATCTTTCAAGAGTAACTGCTGAAGCTGTACCTTAATCTGATTATGACATAGTCTTAGACAAAACTGAAACCCCTAGTATTCATAAAATGGTTCCTAGTGAAAAGAATAAGGAAATGTCAAAAGTTATACTAAAGTTTCAGAAGAAAAAACAGTCTTATCTGAGCATAAATAGAATTCAGATTATACAGTGAGCAAATTCTGTCTTAAAATACTAAAAAGATTGTTGAATAAAAGTGTCAAAACAGAACTAGTAAGTTTATGCTTCCCAGACAAGTTGTCAGAAGGAATTAGTGAAGAAATGATTGATCATGCTGAAGTGCTCCGAATACATAGTTTTATGTAAGTATCTAAAATATATGTATATTTCTTAAAAATATTTATTAAAGTTGCTGAAAATAACATTTTATATTCAAATGTGGCTTCTGAGGAGAAAAAACCACTACCTTTCCCTTTCCTCTACCTTTTTAGTCTTTCTGTACCTTTGAAAGCAGAAGCAAAATTTAAGCACTTTGAATACAAAATCTTATTTAAAAAAAAAAAGGATTTGGTTTTGTTGTTACTGTTCACCAATCTATTAAATACTAACTTTTCTGTAATTAAAAAGAAGGGTATTTAAAATGTCAAACCAGACGAAGAATTTTGATTAGGTAAAATCTTCAGGAATTTATATTGTCTAACAGTAATTAAACTGCTTAATATACATTGAAATACATTGTACTTTTAATACAAAAATGAAACTGTAAACCTGAGATCCAGAAATATATATTTAAAAAAATATTCTTTTTGATCTGGAAGGGTAATGAATGAATAAAGCTTTGTGTATGGACAGTTCTGGATAAATGCATGTTGTTATACAGTGCTTTCTAAGTTCTCTAAACCAACTTGGCATAAATCAACATCATTATAGTAGCCAAATAAACAACATTAACATTAGCAGCTCAATATATTTGCGGTCAGAGGCTTCAGTTGCTGCAGATTGTCAGATGTTCATCCTGCTGGCACACCAAAGCAGCCAAACATAGGAAGCCATGTTCAGAATACAATATTTTTACAGATCTAAGATAAAGTTAACATTCCTTGCCTCTTAGCAAAGCCTGTCAGCCTGAATACAATGACAGTGTCATTATTTTTTAGTATATTCATAGCACTACTTCTGGCGATTGCTGAAGATGTTTTTGTCAATTACAGTTTATGCCACTCATTCTTACTTATAGGCAACATCAACAAGCATCAGGCTGATGCAAAGCATCGAAATATGATAGTATGCATTCATGTAACATTTTTCTTTTCATATCATGAACAATGTTCTAATAAGTCTTCAGAAGAATCTCACTGAATTAGATAATATCAATCCAAAGTAAAACCGAGCCAGTTAAATCACAGAATATTTGTCTGAGGTTAAGGAACAAATCAATTGCAGAGAAAATTAGAGCTCAGAAACTCTGAATTTGAATAAGCATTCCCTCAGCAACATTGGAGGTGGTATCTTTGTTCTATTAGAATGATTTTATGCAATTTCTTCACTGTGAGAGTTGTGAGACATTGGAACATATTGCCCAGAGTAGTTGTGGATGCCATTCATAGGAGTGTTCCAGAACAGGTTGAACGGGGTGTTGAGCAACCTGGTCTAATGGAAGGTGTCCCTACCAATGGCAGGAAGGTTGGAACTAGATGATCTTTAGAGTCCCTTCCAACCCAACCCATTCTATGATTCTATGATTCTGTGAATCATTTTGCAAGAGTGGATGATGTTTTATAAATACTGAAAAAAATAAGGGTTTGCTAGCTAGAATTACTTTATTGCAAAGGTCAAACACAAGGACAGAAGGCAATTTCTCAACAGAAAAGAAAGTTTATTGAATAATAATGTTGTGAATACAAAATATTATCTCTGCTTTAATGGCAGCTATACTGGAGCAGTAGATGAGGCATGGAAAAAGGTGATATGGAGTCTGAACAGGACAGTATTTTGTAGTTTCCAACACCAAAAAAAGAAAAAGCATGTTCTTTTCCAATGAGACCCTAGGATCCATGGCAACATGGATATTTCAGTCTCTATGTGATATGTTTCTATATGCCATAGACAATAACATGGACATATCTGCCACATTCAGATTCCTGAAAGCACAAATCTCAGCTTTCAGAGTTGCAGTACATACAGAGACAACAGCACATATACAGACAATAAGACAACACATTTTAGGAGATCTGATGTGTACAGTAATAGTCAGGTCTCTTGTGCACCCTCTATGGGACCCATTCAAAGACCTTGGGTCTGATCGTAGACATGGACTACAAAGTAAAATAATCTCTTCTGTCAGTTTTGCATACACTCTTGCCCTCTAAAGCATGCAGAAAAAGATTCTTGCATATTCACAAAATGCTCTCTTCTTCATGATTTTCCCACTAGCAAAGATTTTGGCAACTGATTTTGATGAATACAACACATCCATTCTAAGCCTACTATAAGTAATGACAATAGCATCGCAGAATCACAGAATAGTTTGGGTTGTAAGGGATATTTAAAAATCATCTAGTCCTATGCCCCTGCAATGAATAGGAACAATCAGGATGCTCAAAGCCCCATCCAACCTGACATTGTATGTCATTTCCAGGGGTGGGGCATCTGCCACCTCTCTGGGAAAATATTCCAGATTGAAGTCTCTCATTTTAAAAAACCTCTTCCTTATATCTAGTCTGAATCTATCCTCTTTTAGTTTCAAACCATTATCCCTCGGTCTATCTCTACAGGCCCTGATAAGAATTCTGTCCCTATCTTTCTTACAAAGCCCCTTTAAATATTGAAATGAGGACTCTCCAGAGCCTTCTCTTCTCCAGACGGAACAGTGCCAACTCTCTCAGCCTCTCCTCACGGGAGAGATGATCCAGTCCTCTGATCATTTCTGTGGCCCTCCTCAGGACACAGTCCAACAGGTCCATGCCTTTCCTGTACTGAGGAATCCAGGGATGGATGTAATATTCAGGGTGGAATCTCATAGGAGCAAAGTAGAGATGTGCTTACCTCCCTTGATCTGTGGGCCACACTTCTTTTTATGCACCCCAGGCATAACAGTGATGTTGTTGTGCCTTTGCTATGACACTAGAGAAATCCTTTGACTTAGTTATTAATAAGTTTCATGGCAATATCTAGCTCTATTTTCTTTAAAATTTTATTTCTTCAAAAATTTATTTACTTAATTAGTTAAAAATAAGTCAATAAGCCAGTATTTGAAATTCTCATTGAGAATTGAATTGAGCTATACAGACATTGCTAGTTATTAGATTTTTTTCCAATAAAGAGCAGAAAATCTGAATGCAGAGGATGAATCCAACCATCATACTGGTACAAGACAGAAAATTTTTCCCCGATAGATTCTTCATGATTCAAGCGTTAAGTAAAATTAATTAAGGCTGAGCTGAGGCATAAGCTGACTATAGAAAGGTACCCAAAGTCAAAAATACCTGGAAAAATATTTTTCAACTATGTGTTATATTTAAACCGTGAATACTTCTTTTTAAGTTATTGTTAAGGTAAGCCAGAAGGTAGACTTTAAAAGTAATTGACAGGCAAATGTCTGTACATTTGGAAACAATATATTTTAATTAATTATTTTTTTTACATTTGTTACTGGTACAAATTTTTTTTATTATTTTCTCTATTTGACTGCTCCATTATGTCTCTGATATATATAAATTCTTTTATTTAGTGAAATGGTCTGCTACACAAACCAAACTCAATTCTTCCTCAGTTCAGCCACAAGCCAAATATATTGCAACTTGGATTTGAAAAAAAACAAGTAGTTGACTCTGAACATGTCAAAAAAGAAAGAAATTTTTTTCCTCTTGGATCAGTTCTAAAATGTATTCATTCATTATGCATACTATAAATATAAAAGTGGAACCCAGCAGTAATAAGGACAGAATTAAATTGCAGGGTGCCATGTGTGGTTCTGTTTATAGCTGCATTCATATTGATTACATGTAATTTTTATAGCAGACCTCTTCTAACTATATAGGTGAAGATGGCAATTAAGTGTCTGCTGTTTATGTTGTTATAAGATATCCAGGGCATTTAGGTTTTTATAGAATTCTTTTAATTCTCTTACCCTTTTATCCTTCAGATTTAATGCTAAACAATTCTGATTCATTTTATAGCAGTTGAAAAATGTTTGTGAGCTTTTGTGGTTTTTTTCTCTAGTAGTTCACAATATAGATAAAAATGTGGACACATGAACGATAGTTAAAAAAAAAAAAAAGAAGGAGTTTCTGGGAATGCTAGATAAAAGATTTTATAGCTGCCCCTAAATGATGCAGAAGCAGCAGCACAATGTCACTGTTCTTAATTAAACTGATTAGAAAACTTAGTACCTTACTCATGATGAGAACAGAGGAAGAGCAGAATCACCTCTACTTGCATATACTCTATTTGAAGCTGAGCTTGCGAGCTTTGCAGAGTCCATACAGCTTGTGTCTTCATTGGAATTAGTCAGTACAAGTAGTTTTCATTGTCATGTCTGTTGATCAAGTCTACTTTTCTTGTCAGCTCAGGTGTTGGCTCCATCTTAGAGAGTTTCAAGGTCCTGTGCATCATATCCCCATGTGTGAAAAAGATAATTTTTTTTGAGGCAGTGTAACTCATAAAGCAGAGCAACAAAAATATAACATTCAGAGGAAAAGATAATTAGTTTTTTAAGAGATTCAGATTAGAGAAGCATTTCCAGTTTAGCTGGAAGATCTTATGTGTGTGTGTTTTTGTGTGTGTGCTTTCATATGTGTGTTTTCATGTGTGCATGTGCTCTGCAAAACTTTTGGTGACAATTTTTCATTTCTCCACTATCTATACCACAAAAATATAAATTAAAAACAGTACTGAAATAAAAAAGTATTCCATACAAAATAGCATCTTTGGTCTGCGAAGTTCACTAGGAGAATTTTTTTTCTGCCTAATTTGTCTGAGAAATACATGAATATTGCATCACATATGCTGTAGATCATTTTAAGGGATGTGAAAGCTCGTTTTGTTCCCTAATAGCACACATCTCTTTGAATGGTCTGAAGATTTTATTATGAAGATTTTTGTGAATGTGAATTTGAAAATAAAACTTTTTTTTTCAATGTCTCAGTCAAAAAAGTGTAAACATTCATATACATTGTTCATAGCTCAGTCTCTCTGAGTGTCCCAGCTATATCCTAATATACATCCCTATATTTTAGGGGTATTCTGAGCTCAAAATCTTTCCTTTTCCATAGGTTTATATAATTTAGGCATAGATACTCTGTAGATATAGGTTTGGAGTTCTTTGGCGTTTGATTTTTTTTTTGCACTTTGCTGGCAGTGAATTTCTAATCTACTGGAAATATTGTCCTTTAAAGGACAAATGTTATTTCTTCTGATATATTTCTGTATTTTGTCATTGACATCAAGAGTGTATATCTGCCATGCATATCCTCTCCATGGAAAAGGTGGAAATCCTGAATGTTTCTTCCCTCAGTCTTTATTAGGAAAACTTGGGAATTTTAGGAAAGCCTTTGGGAATCACATATCCCAGAGACCCAGAGGAAGTGCTGGAGCAAGAAAGGTGTGCTCTTACTGAAAGACTGTTTTACCTAATATTCAATTGTTACTTGGGAAAAGAGATAGACAGTCACCTTGCTACAACCTCCTTTCAGGTAGTTATAGAGAGTGATAAGGTCACACCTGAGTCTCTTTTTCTCAAGGCTAAACCTCAACCACTCCTCACAGGACTTGTTCTCCAGACCCTTTAGCACCTTTGTTGCCCTTTTCTGGACACTTCAATGTCCTTGTAGTGTGGGGTCCAGAACTGAACACAGTATTAGAGGTGAAGCTTCAGCACCTCCAGTGTCCTCTGCCTATGTCCTGCTGGCTACACTATTTCTGATACAGGCCACAGTGCCACTAGCCTTCTTGGACACCTGGGCACACTGCTGGCTCATGTTCAGTTGCTGTCAACCAGCACTCCAAGTCCTTTTCTCCTGGGCAGTTTTCCAGTCACTATACCCCAAACCTGTAATGCCACAGGGAATTGTTGTGACTGAAGTGCAGGACTCAGCACTTCACCTTGTTGAACTTCATACAATTGGCCTTGGTCTATTGGTTCAGTCTGTCCAGATCCCTCTGCAGAGCCTTCCTACTCTCCAGTGGATCAACACTCCTGCCCAACTTAGTGTAATCTGCAAATTGACTGAGAGTGCACTCAATCCCCTTGTGCAGGTTATTGATAAAGATGTTAAACAGGATCAGCCCCAGTGATGTCCTCTTTTCTCATTAAAATGAAAATCAAGCTGGGAGGATTCCCTGAAGAAGAAATCAAGGCCTAACATCCCCTTCTCTACATGACCTATAGTTCCGCTGTAAAAAGCTGTTTTTTTTTTTTGTTTGTTTGTTTGTTTTATA
>VYXB01006308.1:65936-105137 GCA_013397135.1 Pachyramphus minor
CAGGGAATTGTTGTGACTGAAGTGCAGGACTCAGCACTTCACCTTGTTGAACTTCATACAATTGGCCTTGGTCTATTGGTTCAGTCTGTCCAGATCCCTCTGCAGAGCCTTCCTACTCTCCAGTGGATCAACACTCCTGCCCAACTTAGTGTAATCTACAAATTGACTGAGAGTGCACTCAATCCCCTTGTGCAGGTTATTGATAAAGATGTTAAACAGGATCAGCCCCAATGATGTCCTCTTTTCTCATTAAAATGAAAATCAAGCTGGGAGGATTCCCTGAAGAAGAAATCAAGGCCTAACATCCCCTTCTCTACATGACCTATAGTTCCGCTGTAAAAAGCTGTTTTTTTTTTTTGTTTGTTTGTTTGTTTTATAGCTGTGCCTTTGCACATTCCATTTTACAGAGTCTGAGGTAAAGAACTGAGAAGCTGCTGTTATTATGGGTAGGCAACTGGAAACAGACAAGAAAAACCCTTGGGCTTTTTCAGGCCTGTAGATCATGCAGCCATCCTGTTTGGCCACATCTGAAAAAGAGAGCAAGTAAATAGGAAAAATATTCAAAGATATATAGGAATTGGTCACATAAAAGCATTGCCAAAGCATTGTGAACCATAACCATTAGATGTGCTAATGTATGGCATGTATTTTTCTCCTAGCAAATTTGTGCTAATGATGCATCTATTCTGAACTGTGTGTTATTTTCTGTTAAACAGCACTAAAATGAAAGCTTGTGAAATCGCTTATGATCAGAAATGGGAAGTAAACAAGAAGAGTCAACAGGTTAGCAGACAGAAAACTGAAAACACAAACCAATTCTTAAATGTGGATGGCAAGCATTTCAAATAATACATAAATAAATATAAAAACTCAAAAGAGAAAGGTAAAAAGTTCTAAACCAGTAACAAGACATGGACACATAGAGAAACCAAAAGAATATTAAATACATTAATATGCAGCGAATTCACCAGAGACAAAACTAATTTTACACTAACTACAAGCCCTAAAAATCCTACATATAAATTTCACATATCATTTCTATGGGGTAAAATCTTCTAAGACCACATTTAAGAAGTCAGACGCAGCATAAATAACTATTGCCTCTTCCTTCAACTTCACTCTCTTGTCTTGTTTTATTAGTTTCTCCTTGGCTCTTATAGCTTTATGGTGAACTGTGATGTAAGGCAAAGTAAATGTTTTTGTCTCTGCATCTCGTACTATGGAGTCTTTCATTGAAAGGAATTGCCATAGAAATTAACTTTTTTCAAGACTGGAAGAATAAAGACTTCAAAAAAGTCATTCACCATTTTTGGTGATGTAGAATGTAAGGAACGTGCACAGAAGCACTAAACTCAGTGCAACTGCTATTGGTAAGTCACCTAAATCTGAATAAGGGCTTATAACTGTCCTCTAACTAGTCTTAGCACGTGGATCAAAGAATGTGTAGGCTTATGTAACAATCTACTCCTGAAAATATCTACTTTGGGACTTGCTCTTTCAGAATCCTATTCCATCTTATTAAATTCCTTTTCTCATGGAATTATAGTTAACACTCCTTGTCATTAAGCCTATTGCTGCTTTTGATCATGGTTTAACTTCTATTCCTCCACAACTTTTTTATTTTTTACCCAGCCATGCAGTGCTTAGGTTTTCAGATCTGATGCACAAGTATATTGACAGGGAAGGACACGAAATGAGTTCTCATTCCTTCAAGATACTGCTACAGTGCAAGGGCACTCTAAATTTCTCATCATATTTTGGAATAACATATCAGATCATAATTAACTGTGAAAAGAGGAATTTATTTTTTTTTCTCAAAGGACACCTATCATTAGGTTAATTTTTTGCATTGAACTATTGCTTGTGAACTGCAAACTAATACAATTGATTACAACTAATACTTGATTTAAGAATGATGCAGTGGATCCTTTTCTGCTTTTAATGACAGGAAAAAAAATCCCCAACACATCTTACTCACATCTGTTAAACCAGATGTTGAATTTGAAATTTTCCTGATTTCTCAGCCTTTGTCCTTTCATCAAAAAATTTCTGTGATTATTTTCTGGAAGAATACTAAATGTGCCTTTTACACCTAACACACCCTTGACTATGGAGCTCTTCCTCACTCTTGGAAAATTTTCATAGCCTGAATTTGATCCCACTAGTTGGATATGGCAGTCAAAATAAACTGGTTAGAGGGGTTTGTGGCAAAAATCAGGACACAAAGAAAGTGTATAATCAGACTGCTTTGGGTCCATTAATGTAGATTCAGACATCATTCCAGTGGAAAGAAAACCTGGAAAGGCTTTGGAATTTCTATGTTTTTGAAAATATGTGCTGACTCCTAACCTAACACTGCCAAGTCCACACTAAACCATACAATTGGCCTCATCCCATCAACCTATCCTGTCCATTTTCTTTTGTAGAGCCTTCCTTCCCTCCAGATCAACACACTTGCCCAACTCAGTGTCATCTGCAAAATAACTGAGAGTGCATTCTATCCACTCATCCAGAACGCTGGTAAAGATAATAAGCAGGGCTGGTCCCAATACTGAGCCCTGGGGAACACCACTCATGACCAGCCACCTGATGGATGTAACTCCTTTCACCATCACCCTCTCAACCTGGCTGTCCAGACAGTTTTTTACCCAGCAATGAGCACACCTCACCAAGCTATCAGCAGCCAGTTTCTCCAGGAGAATGCTGTGAGAAGCGGTGTTAAAGATTTTACTAATGTCCAGGTAAAAATCCACAAATCCAAGTCTCAGGACGGTAAAAAAAAATACAAGATCATAAAGAGTCATTTTTGCATATTAAATATATATATAACTTTGTAGTTTCTCGACTCCCAGGACAACTCTAGAAACAGCAAAATCCCGGAAAGCTTTATGGCTTTTAAAATTTCATGGACTCTGCGTCATCTGACAAGGCTTTTAGTTGGAACAGAATGAATTTGGGGTTTCTAAAACCTCCAGTGCACCCAGAGTCTTCTTTTGCTGAGATTGCAATAGGAACAAGGAAATCTTGAGTGCTGGAGGGTCTCAGAACCCAAAAGTATCATACCTGCTTTAAAAATGAAGCTGAAAGTTTCATTAGAACTGATTTTTCAGCGTGTTTAAGTTCTTGGCTCCTTACCATGAATGACTGGATTATGACATCCTGTCACAGCCTGTATAGACTGCTGACCCTGGACTTCACTCCCTGAACTAGCTTGTGCTGTGGTTTCCACAGTCTGACAAACCATGAAATCTCCGCATCACAAAATCTGCTTGCAACAATATTTTGTATGTTATACAAAACATTTTAGTTAATGTAAGAGAGCTGAAAGTGCTGCTCCTCACTGCTGTAGAGAAGAGGCAGAAAATTCTTCATTCTATTTATTAAGTTGTTTGAATAAAGTTAGTATGTTTAATCATTTTCTATTGGTATGGAAAGAGATGCATATAAACAGATAATTCTTATGTTAGTTTTATCCTCAGATTAATCCTTTTTGCTTTTCTGATGAAAGCCAAATGAGTCTTCACTGAGAATTTGAAAGTTTTTTCACTGTTAATTTTAATAATCTTACAGACTGTTTTAACAAATGTTGCTGTTTTGCACAAAAGTTATAAACCACAGTTTTATATAAATTTAATACAATGTTAACAGTAATGACAAGTTACTATCAGGAACATCTAATATCTCTGCAGCAAGAGGAACTACAGAAAATGTAGTTTAGCATACCATTTCCTAGTATCTAAGGTAACACACTATTTTTTCCTTACAATTACCATATAAATAAAATTACATAATGTTCTGGAAAGGCTTAATATTCCAGTCAGAAAATAGTTCCAAACCTTAGAGCAGATTTGTGAAACCTTCAAATGCTCTACAGCCTTGGAAGATCTGTGGTGACAGCCTTAGAGTTGAGACCATGTGCCCTTGTGTCCCATAGATGTCAGTTTTTCATGAGGCTACAAAAAACAAAACTTGCCTTTAATCTGCATAAGAGATTTTCTGTCAAATGAACTCTCTTTATCAATACACCCCTAGGTAGAATGCTCTGTTCAAACCTGGATAGATCAGTAGAGTGTCATACTAAAAGTAGGTTAAGAAGTACATATACGAACTAGGAAGAATTTCACAAAGACAATCTAATGGTTTTCACATCTGACTTCTTTTTTCTTACACTCAGTGAATTACACAGATCACCCTAGAACTCAGTTGCTTGTTTGACACAAGCAGTACATTGTAAGTTGTTCAAAGCACTTTTCTATCTTCTCTTGCAAAAGTGACTTCAAAGCTACTGTTCTGCCTGTACTGGTTTAGCATTCTTCTCAAAGTTACTTTTTACCCACTCTGTTACTGGATGCAAAATGTGCTTTATTGAATCAAGCATATGTTAACAATTTTTTTCTTTCATATTAAAAAATTGCCTTTATAAAAAGAACCCAACAAAACAAAACAATTTAAGTGTAAGATTTCAGAAGGCTGGGCTTGCCTGCTTGTCATTTGGTGGGGTATTTAGGCTTTTGACAAAGTAAAGGCAAAGCACAAAGTCTAGGTTCTGCCATTACTTTAATTCATATTTTGCTGCTTGTCATTCGTATTCTGCTTGTCAGTGTCAATTTTGCTGGCTGTTATTTCTATTATGCTTTTCTGCCTAATTAATTTATACAATCTCCATATTTATACCATGATATTTTCTTGATGTGTAGACTTTTCATTTCGTCTTTCTTTCTTTACCCAATATCATCTTTAGTCTTCCTTTTGTCAATGTTCGTTTGGATTTTTGGGTGAACTAATAATGTTAATTTGGTGGGGGGGGTTTCTAACTATTACTGCAATTGCTCCACAGATAACAAGGCTGTTAGATACCATTTTTTGATCCTAACTTTGGCTTTTTCTACATTACAAAACAAAAATAAAGCAATAATTTTCATCTGTTATCTCAATATATGAAACATATTTTGTATATGCCTTAAGTCAGAAGTTAAATTGTTGATGTCCAGGTAGATATGTTACCCCTGCTAAGGTTTTCTATGTGTTTTTTGATGGTCCAGTGCAATCACTGGAAGACCAAGCATGAGTATAACAAAATGAGTGAATTTCTAACCTTTTTGCTCCTGTTATAGTCTGACAAATGCATATACATCTTAACCTATAAAAATTCTTGCTACCTTTGGCCTGTCAATCTAATCCTCATGGAGAATATCTGAGCAATATTTTTCTATTATTTGTAAGTTATTAATTTACCAATAAAATATTATTGTTTTTTAAAAATGTAACATTTTTTTCAGGGATATTTATTTACTTATTTATTAAGCAATGTATTTGTTGTCATTGAAGATAGCAACTGTTATGGCAGGTTCATAACTATCCAGATTCATTCCTGTTTTCTTCAGTTCTCTTTTGTAAGTGGAAATAAGTTGATATGGAGTTATTTTATATATTTATTTTCCTTTTTTTTTTGTCCCAAGACATATCCATAACATCTTAAAAAGCAAAAAGTTTTGTTGCCAAATAGCAAGACTCAGTGATTTAAACAACAGTTGTGGATTTAAATGAAGGAAGATATGATTGTGACTTCTGCTGTTCTACCTACTACTTGTCAGAGACAGAAGAGTGCTGAAAAGAGTTTTGATATCAAGAATGGGAAACAAAAGAGTGAAATGAAATTAGAAGAATCCCCTGGAAGAAGTCTCCTTTACGATTCTCAGAATGATTCTTGGATGAAAATGAAAAGTGGAAAATATACATTCAGTTCTGCTTTTCTTAGGTATCTAGCCAATATTAATATTAATGAAGCATGAGTTGGAATGCATAAAGTAATTTGAACTTCTACTGGTTTCAGAAAGAATTGTGACTGTTCATTGTGACTGTTTCAACTGAACCCTTTGCCCTTTCTCTGTTTTAATATGTTAATTTTATTAAAATATTTTTATTGTATTAGTATTTATTCAATATTGCATTAATATGTTAATCTAAATAATTTTTGATTGTATAGCATATTTCTTCCTTCAAATATTAAACTCATAAACTTTAATTTTTTGTTGGCATGCATAAACAGCAAATCTAAATTGCTAAATTCGCTCTAATAAAAGGTGAATTTGACCAGAATTTTGAACTACCTTCAGGATAAGATTTAAATTACTTAAACTTCATTAGAGAGGAAAATTTCATCTGTTGCATTAGCTTTTACCTTCTATTTTAATTTATGATGAAACACACTGTAGCAGATAAGTCTTAAAGGTATTTCAGTAGGTATTTTTTCATTGGTTTAACTTTTGTGATCACCCACAATTCTTTAGGATTGAAAAAGGATGCATTGATGAGGGAAACAAGCAGAAAAGGCTTCATGTTCAGAAACCGTGGTTCTCATAACAGTCTTTATTCCCTAATAACTACTGGAAGGGCATCACAACAGGGCTCAAACAATCTAGATTTCTAGAATGCACTGACAAAAAAATCTTGACAGAGATGATTGAGGAGCCAATAAGAAAATGCACTCTGTTGGACCTGGAGAAAGGAAGGAAGACACAAGGAAACTTATTAGTATTTGTAATGATTTGGTCCAGGCCTCTTCCTGGTAATCAGGTCGAAACTAGAAAAGCAGTCATTCCCCGTATTCCATCCTGTTTTTTACGTAAGCAAAAGTATAAATAAGAAGGAGGGAGGAGGGTTTCTCTCTCCTCTCTTCCGTTGGACTTGAAGACAGCAAGTCCCTGTGGCCAGGCTCCTTTATCAGTGGGGCCCTGCCGTGGCCTGTTGTTTTCCCAGTCTGGTGGAGTGGCTTTTGTCTTCTTGAGTAAAGTGTTAATATCTTGGTTTATTAGTTGATACATCTGCTTTTAGTTAGGTATATCTGTATTATCTATATTCAGTTAGGTATATCTGGTTTTTTTGTTTTGGGGTTTGGGGATCTTTTTGTTTATATGTATATAGTGTTCTTTTGTAATTGTATATACCTGTAAATATATATATATATATTGCTGTGTATCAGTTTATTTTGAGTCCTCTGGGTGTTCTCTTTTTCCCTTCTCCCTCTCCTTTACGCATAGGGAGTGGTGGGGAGGGGGGAGGCTGCAACTGTGGGCTTCAGCATTTGGCTGAGAGCCAGATCCAAACCATCACAGTATTTATAATTGATAAAGAAGATGGAGACATACTTCTCTCATAGGTACACAGTAAAAGTACAAGAAACAAGGGGCAGAAACTGAAATATAAGAAATTCCATCTGAACATAAGAAAACATGTTTTTATTGTGAGACTGCCCAACAGGCTTCCAAGAAAGTCTGCAGTCTCTATCTGTGGAGACACTCAAGACTCTACTTCATATAGTCGTGGGCAACCTGCTATAGCTGGTGCTATTTTAACAAGGCATTTTGACTGGACAGTCTCAGAAGACCCTTTTAATCTCAACCGCTCTGTGATTCTGTAATTATATCCATTGTATTCAAAAAAGTATGAATTTCACACCACACAGTAGCAAGATTTCTAGTGTTACTATCCACAATAGCAGCTTTTGGGAACCATTTTCATCGTAATTGTTGATTTGTGGGTTTTCCCCCCCTTTACTTTATAAACAGTTCCTGTCTATCTCCCTTCAACTAACAGTGTCAGTTTATTTCAAATTTCATTGGAGCATACCTTCATGTTCAGTTGCTGTTTAACAGCACTCCACCTCTACAGTGGAAGAGTGCTAAAAAATTGCCCTCTCAAATAAGTCTGTCATAGAGTACACACAACAGATTATTTTGTCTGTTATCCTTTCAGGGAAAAGAAGTGAATAGCAAGACAGGATAATATGTTTAATTCATTAACTTTTAGGTAACTAGCTAGTTTTCAAGAATCTAACATATCCAAATGCCTCTTAATTGTTTTTCAGAGGCTTTGGTGAATTTATACACTGTCAAATGGAAAAGACATTCTGCAGGCACCAAGCCCTCTCTCATGTGGAATCTGTCAGCCACTGAATTATAGTTATACATAGCCACAGTACTTGCTATGCTTTTCTGTACTATGGATTGTCCAAGTTCTGAATTTGCTCAGTGACATAGAGAAGGAGTACAGGTTATAGATTAAAATCCAGGAAGGGAGAGACAGTTTTTGGCAGAAGGGACATACAGTATATATGAAACTGGTAAAGATATAAAACAAAATGTGAGCAGAAAGTTTAAGGCTTACACAAGCACCGCAAAAAAATTGTACTGTTTTCTCCCAGTAAAGAAGGAGAAACTTCACTACCAAAATAACATTTATTTAGTCATCCAGTGGTTTTCTTAATTTATAAATTAATTTGCAGAATAGTTTGGTAAATATATTTGAGCAATAGCTTTGACAATGATCTGTGTAGCTTCATGTTTTTCATACATTCTGACATTATTTATTAATTAATACTGCTTAATTAATTAATGCCTACTATTACAAGGCATGCTATACTTTGTTTTTTAATGGTTTTTTCTCCTTTATTTTTTTTACACAAAAAAAGATCTCAAACTTTCAAATATTGTTACCCCTTTCACTAATTTACTTGTCAACTTTGCAATGTCTCCTTTCACTATTATGCAGATGCAATATTCATTATTATATATTGCTATTGCTTTTAGTGTTACTATTAATAAGATTCATTACCACTAATGTTACCTCTGTTATGTCTTAATACCTTTTGATCCTCAAAGACCTCTGTGTGTGCTTACCTTTTTAATATATCCAATACAGAGTGGGTTTTTGGATGATTGGTTGATTGTAATGGTCAGGACTTGAAGAAACATTTGCTGAAGTGATATATCTCGCTCTATGCCCATTAATAGACTCTAGTATCTTGACATAGCTGATGGCATTATACACCATGTGGAATAGACCAATAATCCACTGACATATTTCCTCTGCGGTTCCCTAGACCTGAAAATTTGAATCAATATCAAAAAGTTTGCTTTAAAACTGGGACACTTCAACATCCTTCAATATATTTTTCAACAGCAATTATTATCATACTTTGAACTCCCAGAGATCACATCCTTACCTGGGACCTGTTGGAAGTCAGTGGAAAAATTCCATTGATTTTAGCTGACCCACTGTGAGAGAAGTACGATAATATTCAAAAAATGATTTTGACCTGGTTTGTCTATGAAAATCACAACTGAATAGAGATACGTAAATATGTATTACTCAAGCTGAGTATGTTTACATACATATAGAGAGAGAGAACACAAAGAGAGTAGCACACAAACACATATGTATATAAGCATTTCTATACACTTAGCATGGTATGTCTCTCAGAGAATTAGAAGTCACTGTGACAATAGTCTGATTCGTCTTCTTTCAAATATTTGACTAAATTTTATTAGGGGCACACTTTGAATGTTACTGCCATTACTAATCAGTTCATATACACTGCTGTTACTCTTTAAAACATATCCCAAATTACCTGCATATACAACACCGTGGAGTTGATGCCATATAAAAAGCATAGAGGGCTATGGCCCTTGCTTACTCTTAGTTACTAAGACTGAGGTTAGCATTATTGGGAATGAAGAAAAGTATTCATTTTTTACCTGGATTCCCTCATTNTAGTATTCATTTTTTACCTGAAAAATTCATTTTTATACTGAAAAGTATTAATTTTTTACCTGGATTCCCTCATTCAAGACTAGTGTTTTCATGCTAGTTGTCTCTCTTAAAAGACAGGGAATCTCATCTATGCCCACTACTGCTTTCCTTTCACCTTTCTCACTCATTTAGCAGGATGTCTCGCTTATTTGCAGCCCCTTATGCAAATCTTGCTTTTAATGTTCTCTGTCTGGAACGTCTACTACTTGTGTCACTGTTTACAAGCTTTACTATGCCTCCCAGAGAAAACTGCACACTTCTTTCTCCCTTTGTTGGCCACATACGTAAGTAAAATGTGCATATATGTATATACGTCTTGTTTGGCAGCATTACAAAATATTTATTTAATACTGTTGATTATCACCAACATTTTGATTGGATGTCTCTCACAGATGCCAGGAGGTTTGGTGGGGGTACCTTTTGCTATACTCAGGACATTAAGGAAAAGTTTAAACTTTCTGGTCAATGTCCTTCCTAAAATTTTGGTCTTTTATCAGAACATTGATTTTTAACAGCAGTTCACTTAAGGACTTTTTTACATTCCACATTCCATGGTGACTGCTTTGGGATTATTTGGCTATCAAATAATGTTTCTTTTATTAAACAGGAAGAATTCCAAATCTGTCCCAAAGTGGAAGCTCAACCATTTGTGACACTGTCTTATTTGCAATGCTTTTTAGTTTATATATTTATATTTAATATTTAATTAGTGCTTAAAAGCAACTTCGTTTCATTGTATTCACATTTTGGGCTCACAGATGCTTCATACACCTTATGCTATTTATTTCCTAAGTAAATTGTTGTAAAAACTATATACATGACTAATCACAGCAGGGAAGGTAAAGCAGGGTGTGGCACAGACATAGTCTAAACTGAAGTAGAAAAAGAAGAAAGCCATGAGTCACAGAGTTGCTACACTCTGTGATGTTAAATATGGCACTTGGACAGGACACTTTGAAAGAACATTGAGAAACAAAGAGCCAGAAGTTACAATGTATGACAGCAGTTACTTTTACACTTGCAAATAAACTCAGAGCCTACAGACAGAAGCTGTAACTTGCCTCTATTTCCAAGTGTCACTGACACAGTTTAGTCCTGAATTACATAGTTGCTGCAGAACACCTCAGCGCTGACACTTTTCACAGTTTCTAACAAAACAGCTCGACTGTTTTGTGCATTTTTTGTTTTAATAACAATACATCATCAGTAAATAAATATGCTATCTTCTCCTCAGAGAAATTTAGAACACTTCATCATGCAAATGCAGATGAATCTGTATAGATTGATATTCAGTCCTGTAGCCTGAAGTCACAAGAAGTCAGCATCTAAATGGATTCTCTCTGGTTCTTCATTTCTTTCTTACATAAGTAGAGCTCTCACACCACTGCACAGCAGTGTTCCCTTAGCGTGAGACCATTTCAAGGTTAAATGTGAAGAAGTGTATATACTTATTTTGGTTTTTACACTGCAAGTCATTCTGTTATTGTCAGGTAATCTGCTGACCTTGCAGAAAGCAAATGTCCACTGAGGCAGATGAGTGATTCCCATAGTCTTCATAAAACTTGACTCTCATAGCAATTCAAGTAGCTGTCTTGTTCCTTATTATCTACGTGTGAGCAACTGCAAATCAGGATCATGTGTCTTTTACTCATACCCTAAAACACTAATACTCTACAAAAATTTTTGTAATGTAAGTTTCTTAATCAGATTTGCTGATTTATAATTTGCTTTTATTATATTCTTTCCTAAACATCCATTGTTGACCATTGTCATAGACAGGTTTTGTACTAGATAAATCATTGGTCTATTCCCACGCAGACATTTTTATGTTCCTTAGACACTCAATGTTTTCACACGGGAATTTATAATCTAGTAGTATTGACATCCTACACTATGGGTATCAAACACTTGCAGAACTTCTATGCATGTCAATAAACTTAACCAAACAAATTATTTTAAATCAGTAATAACCAGATAGATTACTTTTATTACAAAAGATGATCCTAGGATAATCTTCTGAAAAATGCTTTTTTGCAGTATTTTGTGCTAGCTTATTCCATAAAGTTGCACCACTTGTCAGTTACTGGGGTACAGGAAAAACTGTAAACTGAAGTTGAAATTCATGAATAAGGGAGGATTTTCCTCCAATCTTTACCCTATTAGGGAATTTTTATCAATTAAATGTGAAAAGATTGTATTTTTTCTTAAAAGTGCTTTGCAAGCATTGTGCAAATCATTTGAGTCTGCCAACTAAAAACATTCATCTGTGGCTTTATTGTTAGTAGCCAGAATATATTGCTCCACTGATATAACACAAAGTAAGCTTTGAGTTTATTACTTCACCACATTAATTAATTTATTAAATATTAATGATGAAAAAACAATTCAAGGGATGTTATATACAGCTTCAGCATTGTTAATTTGTTATTGCCCCATTTTTCAGCAGCTATGCATAAGATGTACTAAGCTATATAACTGTTAGATGAGGTATGTTCTTACCATATGTTGTTAATCTAGTTAATAGAATAACAAATACATGGTTGGGTCTGTTAGATGTGTGACTTAAAATATAAATTTATATTGAAATATTTATGTTCCACAGACAGGATGAATTACACTGTCTTTTTACCTCAGGTAAAGAATGGAACATGAACAAAAATATTTTTAGAGTTATAATTATGCTAGTTTTTATTTACTGTTCAAAATGTTGCACTGAGAAAAGCTCTATACTGAAATAAATATATATATTTAGATAAATATTTCATAAAGTTATATTAAAAAGTAAGTAAATCTTCAAAATAATTTGCCTTTCTTTGTACACTGAATTTTACTTAGCCCCCTTTAAATTTTCTTCTTTGTCTTCCATTTGTTGCCATTTATTGCACTGTATCAATATGAATAGTCATCTTCTTTTTGTTCCCCTGCAGTAGATGTAATATAATTTCAATCTTCCGAGTGAGATCTTTACTTGAATGTCAATTTTGGAAGTTGAGATTTGTTTTTCTGACTTCAGCATGTGATGGTTATTGACCTAAACCTTGGAGGCTGGAGATCTAAAGCCTGTTGGATTTTTTATGCATAATATTTCTTGTACAATTCCCTAAACCCAGCTCATTTATTTTCTTTTAACAGTATTGTCTCCAGTTAGTTTTAAAAGTGATATATTTATGAAGCTATGATTTATAAATTAACATCTTCTATTAAACAAACCTGCTAATTATTTCCTTTGTTATTTTAATAATTTAAACCATAGGCAGTCAACTCTATTGCACAGAAAATTTGATGTTTAAGATTTCAGATTGCAACTATCCTTTTGAAAGCTCCAGTGAAACTTTAATTAATTTAAGCAAATAAACTATTCAAAGGGAATATCAAAACCAATGCTGTAAATATTTAAAGAGCATCTAATTACTTTTGCTTATTCTTTTTTTCTACTGAAATGTTGTCTGTATTTGTAATGTAACAAGTTTATTAAAAAGGTATTTGCATTGGGCAATGCAATAAGCCTAAAAACAAATTGTGGGTGTGTATTTGTCAAAGCACTGTTTTGTTTTCTAGACTACATTGTCCATAATTTTAGCTTATTTTACTTTAATTGGAATATTATTTGTTCTTCAATATCATTCTGTATGATTCATAGTCTTTCATGGTACTAATAATACAGTTCATAAAATTTTTCCATATGTATACATTAGACTCTACTGCACCATTACTTCTGGGGTAGTATCAACACACATAAAATGGGGAGTTAGTGAAAACATGGGTTTGAATGTTTTAGGAGGGGTGTTCCTTCTGAAAGGAGTAGTTAATGTAGTGTAGAAAACTTGCAGTGGCAGAATTGTGGGTCAGTTCCATAATTTTTTTTTTAGAAACTTCACAGGGAGTGAACATCAAGCTTAATATTAACAAGAGCTTAATTCCCAAACCATCCATTTTACCCTGTCTTATAAACTATATGCTTTCTTATCTACATATATTGAACATATTCATCCTTTAAAGCCACATGGAGCAAGGAGAATGTAAAGAATCCTTGAAATACCTTGCAGCTTTTATGCAAAGAGATTTTCAAGAAAACCACTATTTATAGTTAAAATATGGCCTGGGATAGGAATGGTATTGGTCTGATACAGTTTTTCTTGTTTGGAGAAATTGTGGTGAAGGATTGTATTCTACATTGACCAGTTACTGAATAAAGTGAATGATCCCTTTTGAAATGTAGCTTGGGTCTCCCTATTCTAGAATATTACTCATAGGACTAGCTTGCAGACTCAAGCTCATTCTTTTTCTCTTTTTCTATTTCTTTCCTATTTTCTTCCTTATTTTGCTGCATTCGACACAACTTTATCACCATCACCTTCCCAGGAATTTTTTCATAGTATGGTAACTATGATAAACTATTAAAAGGATTTTTTTTAAAGCTTTCTGGAGTCAACTTTACGGATTCAAGGACTTAGGTCTTTTCCTTCCCTTATGAGTATTGCAATTAAAGAGTTACATAAAGACCAGTTTTTAATTTTTATTTTAAACAGAAGTAGATATTTCCAATACACTTTGTGGAAAAATAGTTCCCATTATTATATAAGTTGTGACTTGAACATGTTTCTATGACTATTTTGCCAGCACTACTCTGAAGATCCTAATTGGCCTTAAGACACATAGGGAGAAGTTTGCTAACACTTACAGTGCCAGTCTTAAGCATGTGCATCAGAAGATCTTAAAATATTTGAGGAATTCTCCCATGAAAGGGATTCCATTATGTAAGAGAGGATTTTCCTAGAGTTTTATACTCTGCTTGAAGACCACTTAAGGAACTTAAATCCCATGTCCATTAGGATCTAGCTCTTCAGAGAAATTTGTAATGCCAGTCATTGAAATGCCTCTCAAAAAGAATTCATTATACCAGAATGAATGAGGCTGAAAGGGATCTGTGGAGGTCATCTGGTCTAATCCCCTTGCTCAAACCAGGAGACCTACAGCCATTCTCCCAGGATCATATCTGGGCATTTTTTAGTGTCTTCAAAGATCCACACTCCACAACCTTCCTGGGTAGCCTGTGCCATGGTATAGTCACCCTCACAATAAAAAATAGTCTCCTGGTGTTCAGAGGGAACCGCTTGTGTTTCAGCTTGTGCTCTTTGCCTCTTGTCCTTTTGCTGAGCACTACTGAATAGATCCTTGCTCTCTCTTCTTTGCACTATCCCTTCAGGTATGTACATACATTGATATGTACATAAATGCCAGGTAGCCAATACTCCCTTCATCTACCAGGCCCGTCAGTTACTCATAGAAGTTTAGGAAGTTGGTCAAGCATGAATTCCCTGCTGGGTGAATCCATGCTGACTACTGATGATTTTTTTCCTCGTTAATATGCCTGGCAATGGTTTCCAGGATTAGCTGCTCCATCACCTTCCCAGGGATCAAAGTGAGGCCATCAGACCTATAGTTGTCTGGGTCCTCTTTGATGCCTCATCCTGTCTTTGGGCACTTTTCTGAGTCACCATAAGCAATCAAACATTATTGAGAGTGGCCTCACGATAACATCTACTAGCTCCCTTTGGACTTGTGGGTTCATCTCAACAGGGACCATGTACTTAATGAAAGACTAAAGAATTGAGTGACTATACCCATAAAAATTTACATGATAGGACTTATGAATAGATACCTGTAGAATGAGTGAAGAGCTATGCAAGCTATCCAACAGTCAGTACCAAGAACACAGTTTACTCTTAAGAAAAAGCATAGTATCATGGAACTAAGCAACTGTAGATCCATGTAGCCTTCCCTTCTGAAAGGAACTAAAAGACATTATTTTGCCCCATTCAGTAATAAAATATACTGACCATTCACTTTCAATATAAAAAAAATATTTCAGAAATTACTGCCCCCTAATTAGACAACAACCTACTGACTGGTATTCCCCTAAGAGATGAGAACACCTGTGTGATGTCCCTTGTGCTTACAAGAAGACTATCCTAATTAGGCTATTTGAGTCGGGATTGCTGCTCTTTGAACTTTTTTTCTGATGAATTTTGAATATTCACTTGAGCAGGGACTTGACGTGAAAATTTCATGTCCCATCAATGTGCCCCAGCCTCTCTGGCTGTAATGCCGTTGTTTCTCACCATCTGAATCAATAATGTCTTACTACAAAGCAGAACAGCTCCAAGACAAAAGATAAAGGCTGGAAAATATTCTCTCTTGGTAAAGCTATTCAACTCAAATGAAAAGTGACCAGCTTCTAATCATACACTGGTCTGGTGTTACAAGGAAGAGGAAGGAGATGGACCCGGTTTTCTTCCACTGCCTTTGTCATTGTCACTTCAGTGATCGGTACAGGTATGCCGACATCCAAAAATATAGCTTTGCCGAATTAATAAATTTTAGTTAAAAAAAGAATATTTTTTTAACAACAGAAGCTAAAAATAACAACAACAACAAAAAGTAATGAATTCCATGACAGATTGTAATTTATATTTATTCATTTTGTATTTTGTACTGTATGATGTTTCTATTGTGTAAGTTTTGTTGCATCATTCTATGGGTTTTCTAACTGACACACCTCTTCTTATAAATGCATTGTCTATAACCGAGTACTATAACATGGAAGACCACAGGTTTCTCACAAGCAGAGCACAAGGTTGTATTTACTTGTCTTTTTATTTTTATTGGCATTTGATCCTCTGAATTAATGTTTGAAATGTGTTGATATTGTTCCCATGGGTTAATCCTTGGACTCTTCCTGTCAGAACTGTCACTAGGCAGCTATTCTCCTATCTGCCTTTAGGAAGTTGACTGTTCTGGTCTAAAAGTAGCACCTTCTACACAGCCATGCTCTTCGTTGCCAGTGTCATCTCAAATCCAAACTCCCTCCTCCAAAATACCATTGGTTCTGTAGTCCACTAATGGGAAAAAAACCAACATTCCACCCATACTAAATAATTTCAAATGTTTCGTGGCCCTAGACAGTTCCCTACAGCTGAACACTACTTATAATTGCCATGTTTCTCTATCTTGCAAGACACGTATGAGAGAAGGTACTCAGAATTGTTTAGTTTGAAGATGACTAAAAAGGGTGTGTGCATATGCCTGGAGCTCTGGCATGAGAATCGTTTTCAAATCTATACAAGCTTCCTGCAAAAACAATAACTTACACCCTATATATACATGATGAACTACATAAGAAATAATGGAACAAATTATTAATAAAGTTTTCTAGTAGACATTACAGAAGCCCGTAGCAAGTTTGTGGAGTCTCTAACGTTGGAGGCTTTACAGAACAGATATCTGTCAGGAATGCTATTGTGCTTGTGTTGGAGTAGATAAATTGACATGTAAAGGGAGAATGAAATTAAATGCATCTCAAAAGGGAATCAGTGAAGGTTAGTATAAATTCTTTTCATTAAAAGACACTTCCAGAACCTGTTTATCTTTTTCACCTGAATAGCCTAATTGCTTGAATACATTTTACACTTTGATAGTATATTTTTCCCAGGTAAAAGACTTTGCTGCAATGCAAATGAGATAAAATACATCTTCACTTATTTTTTTATTTCCTACTGCAACATTTTCGTTATGTTCCTGTCCAGAGAAAAGCTTTTTGAAAGGTTGTTTTTTGAATTCTTAATTGGAGGAAATGTGTGGATTGACAGAAGCAGATAGAGGTGAAATGAAGGAGATGTGTTTTGATGGAGGGTATGTTTGGAAACTGGGATTTAGACAGCATTAATAAGATGGGAATTATGCACTGAGCCTACAATTTATTTAACTTCTTCAGCAGCTAATTTGTATAGAAGAATAGAACTGCACTTTTATTACTTAAGTACTCTGTGTATTCTTCTTCATCAATTTCTAAGAAATAAGAAAGAAAAGTATGAGAATAATGAAGCAAATTAAACATAATAAAAGCTAGCAGAAATCGTAAAGATGGGAGATTTCTTTCTCCTCTACTGACTGATTTTTTTCTATAAATTGATATTTTACTGAAGTGATTCTGCAATGCAACACAGCTGAAAACAATTTGTAAAATGGATAATTTAAAATGAATAGTCTTCTATAGATACAAAGTAATCAACATAATTCTTCAAGAAATATAATTTCAACAGTGGAAATAATCATTTAATGTAGCCTGCTAAACTGCACAAGAGAATATAATTGCTAAAAACTGAGAATATTTTTAGAAACTTCTGAAAATGTATTGTATTTCTTAAATAAAATATAAAAAATATTTTTGGCATCCTTTGTATTACCACATTAGTTTCATCTCTTTCAACTCCTCTGTAATTTTCAGATTCCCCTGTTAGATTTAAGGCAGTATCAAGCAGATACATATGAGGCAGAGGAAGTGTCAAGGTGAACAGTACTCTATTCTATCAAAGTCAGATTTGTCACACTTTGCAAGGTATTTATGACACCGAGGTTTGATTAGCACAGCACTGAAAACTAAGTTACAAGCCATAAAAAGTGTCAGTTGACACTAAAAAACGCTGTCTGCTGAACAAATTGAGCCACAGTGAATATAGCTGTGCAATATATATATGAACCCCACTCCATTTTCTTAATATGCAAATTCTTTTCTGAAGCTGTCTTCTCTTTGAAGCTGCATCTTCCCTCAAACTCTCTTAACTTTTAGATGTGTAGATGTTACCTGAGATGATTATTCTCATGAGATAATGGAAAGTAGAGGGATCTGTAATTTGCTATTTATTCCCCACTGTCCTGTCACTACATGTCCTTGTAAAAGGTCTCATCTCCCCTTAGTCTCATAAAATAATCCCCAGATCTCTTGTAAGCCCCTTTTAAGTACAGGAAGGCTGCTATAAAGTCTCCCTGGAGCCTTCTCTTCTTCTGAACAGACCCAACTCTCTCAGCTTGTCTTCATAGGATAGGCGTTCCAGCCCTCTGATCTGCCTTGTGACCTCTTCTGGATTTGTTCCAATGGGTCTACGCCTTTCTTGTACTGGGAGCCCCAGACTATGACAATTCAGTTTAGGCAACCCACTTGAGTCCATCCGTTTCGTATTTTCTATTTTCTGTCTTCAGTACTCCAGCATTCAAGGAGGTTTGTGGGAATCACAGTTTATGCAAATTTAATCATCTGCATGGTAATTTCTACTGCTGGAACTAAGCAGTTACATTTCACACTTTTGAACATCCTAGAACTGAAGTCCTTTGGTTGAATGCCTGCCTAGCTCAGTTAGTTTAATGCAACTGCACCACAGAATGCAAATGTTGCAAAGCAAAAAAATGTTAAAAACAACAAACAAGTCAACGTGAATTCATAAAGCAAAATGACATTTCAACACAATATATTATTTAATAAGGGTAATTGTTTTAATCACCACACAGCATAGAAATGTAACTTAAATTAGAAAAATGTATTAAAATTTATATGCCATAAATGATAAATGATAAATCATAGATAAATCTATAACCAATTGCCAAACTCAGACAGAAATGTCAATGAATTAGTAGACATTTATGATGTTTTAATCTCATACATGCAAACCTAGATACTTCATTAAAGAAAAAAAAGACATATTGCCTGTAGTGATAGATATTGGCTGATTATTACCCTGACTATTATTTGTCATGTGTAACAGTCCTAAAATCTTCAAAGTTTTCACAGCACTACTTGCATACCAATAGTCTGCCTCTTCCATTACAAACTTTTATTGTGTATAGATTAATGTTTCTACACTGTAGTGACTATTCTCTGATTTTTCTTCTACTAATATTCTTCTTTTCAGGCTTCTGACTTCAGAATTGAAAGACCCAGATATGAAATATGAAGGAATCCACTGAGAATTCAGGTATATACTCATGGGACAAGATGACTTTTCTTACATTCTGTTTTGGCATCCCCTACTGGTGTACAGCTGTGAAGACTCCTCTGTGACACAAGATCTCAAAAGGGCTACGGCGCTTCTTTGTCTGAGACCTTCAGAATGTCAAAAATAGCTAAAGTAATGGCTAAAAATTGTGAAAATATTTATATTCTCTTCAAGCAACATGATTTCATTGCTTCAGTGAATATAACATCTCCTTAAACAGTACATCTAATTACACTACTTGTTTCACACAGGTTTATTTTATCGCCTTGATTTGCTTTGGGGTTTTGCTTTTTGGTTTTGTTCTTGGGTTTTTTCAAATCTTAATAACAGATAAATAAATGTAGAATTTTTCATTCAAATAATGGCATGATAAATATGTTTTGTAATGATGCAGTGAGGCAATGTATAATTTTCCATCAATTCCTGAGTCATGTGAAGATGAAAAATCTGCATGAATATTACAGCTTCCCTTCCTTGAGGACTGGAACAGAAATTGTCCTCATTTTTAGAAAAACACTATTGCTTATATGTCATCCTCCTAGAAAGAATGGAAAAACAGTAGTGACATTAACCTTTTTCCATTTATTTTAGCTGTAGTGTTTCCTAATGCGGAGACCTTCCCATCTCACTTTAGGCACCTAGCATATCTGAAATCATGATCAAATCAGGCTCCCTAAAAGAATCAAAGGAGATAAACTGGCATCTCAGATTAATAATCTAGGGATTCTCTATTCACTACAGAAATATTGGGCAGGTGCACTTTTAGATAAAATTTTTCTAGGAGACCAAGCATATACTGTTTTCTCACAACTATTAAATGTGCTTATGTGAGTTTTCTTGCTAAAGGATCTCAGAAGTAGGTAACCCCTATCTGGTTTATGATCATAGCATGTGTGCATGAATAAGGGCTAAAGCATCTTTCTGTGGATACTTACTAAGCATGAAAATTAAATAATTTTCAATAGAAATTAAACAGTATACTACTGAATAGCTGGGTGTTGATCAATGACACTTTCTAAATGACAAATGATTTCCAATTGCAGATTTTGTTCATTCTTTGAATGTTCATTAATCTCTAGTGAGGATAAGATGGGAGTATGTACTGTTAAATATTAATACTTCCCATTAATCTTAAAATGCAATTATGATTTTCAGTTAGATGGAATAATATTATCATATGAGTCCTGTCAGGTTATCTATTAGGCAAGGCTAGTCTTTTTCTTTTGTCATACACTACTTTGGCTCTTTGCCTACACATATCTTTTTTTTTAAAAAATCAAAATATGATTTCTTCAAAGATAAAGTTCACTCATAATTAAATAAAATAAGTAAATATCACTTATATTAAACCTTTTTCCCTTTATGTTTTAGGGTTTTTTGTTGGGTTTTGGTTTGGTTTGGGTTTTTTACTGTAGGCTATTAATATTTCTCTGGAGTTAATGAGTAGAATATACCTTTTTTTGCGGATGAGACAGTGAAAAGAAGCAGTCTTGGAGAGAAAATGGGTTAANAGAAGAACAAAGCCTGTGTGGTGATGAGAGAGTTTAAACAAGAGGATGCAGTAAAGGTTTGCCACCTAAACCTGAGATCAGAGAAGTGTCCCTTGCAGAAAATAATATATAACTGAATCAAAATTGATTTCTCTAAAAGTGCTGCATCATTAACCATGAACCAATGTGTTTGTCTATACAGTTATCCTACTTCCTGCAGTTCTTAGAGTGAATTGAAATAAATTTCCTTGTATTGCAGAAGGTCAAGTATTTCATTACCTCTGTATGGCAAACTACACCACCAGGTAGACCAACAACCACACTGGACTAGAATCTCCTTCCTTCTGAAATTTTTTATTGAAGTCAGATGCATCCCTTCTTTTGATGTCTAGAATGTTTTATAACATTTAGGCAATAATGCAATGTGGTATCAACTGTTACTTTGTTACAGATATAGTGAAGGAGAAAGTTAAGTTTCTACTATTCATCTTCAAAGTATATCTGACTTGGCTGCCATGCATGTTAAATATTTTTTATCCATTCCGCTTGATTGAACATTTGTGTTCCTGTGAAATTACATCTTTTTTATGCTCTTTAAAGCTTATTTTAGTCCAAACTCAAATGCAATTTTTCTTCAGGCAGATGACAGAACATAGGTTGCTGTTTCACTGTAGTCTAGAAAAAATACAGTAAGAAGGTTTTTTCCCCTTTTCTTTATTAGAGAAAAATAGATGGTTGGAGGTTCAGTCTCTCTCAAGACATGGAAAAGTATTGAACTGACATTATACATTTCATCAAATATTAGTTTCTGTGGATGCAAACATGAAAATACAGTTTCCCAAAACATTTGACAAATATTTTTGGTTTGGACTTTATCTCTCCACAAAGCTAAAACCAGGTCAAATCTTTTATCTTACTTCAGAGTAACAGTTACTCAAAGCATAAGGGTTACTCAAGAAGCATAAATTCACTCCAGATGCCATTTTTTTTTGCTGTTAATACTTCCTTCAAGCTAGTATCAGAAGTCAAACCCTGTGAAATGTTCTGTAAAAAAATCATATCCAAACACAATAAACAGTAATATTAAAATTATTTATTACCAGTCCATAAGTTATGGTCCATAGAGTTAACATGAAATAATCACACATTTCATCCATGGAGGTGTTTAAGAAAAGGCTGGATATGGCACTTAGTGCCATGATCTACGTGACAAGGTGGTGTTTGATCATAGGTTGGACTTGATGATCTCAAAGGTCTTTTCCAATCTAGTTGATTCTGTGATTTTAAGTTCATAAAACAGAAATTTATAAACTCAGTTAATCAGAATTGAATAGGGCTTGGTGGTTGTTAATTCAATACAATAGTCAAAGCTGCAAAGTGAAATCCTAACTTTTCATTTGGGTTTCTGTTACACTTCTCTCAGTCACAGAAAGACTGTCTACTCCACAGTTATTTTCTGGATGTAAGAAAATCCTAGAAACGGTGGTTTAAATAGCTGTAACATTTCTCAGCATTTTAATGCTGGCTGCCTACCTGCTGCAGTTATTTGACTTTGACTTCTGGCTTTCCATTCCTTTTATTCTGAACAGCACAAGGCTACTGTGACATCATTTATAATGCAGCAGGGGTAGGACATTTGCAACATGTTTCCTCAGTAACTAGAACACCACATAGTTCATATTTACTGAGACAGAGGCAAAACCTGGTTCAAGACTTTTGCCATTAAAATTGGATCAAATTAAAAGATAAACTTCCCATGCCTGGTATGAAGTAGGCATCATTGTTCTAAGTATCTTTCTTATTTTTTCTGGAAAGAAATGTCTTGTTAGTATATTCTAGCTATCTCTCATGGTCCAGGGAAGTTAATAAATAACCAGACCAAGTTAGGAGTGCCTTTCAGCCCTAACAACCTCTGGTTCAAATTATTCTCAAAAAAACACTCAAAGAATGCCCCGAGGTTTTTACTCATAAAATCTACAGAATAGAATGGGAAAAAAAATCACGAAGGGTAAGCTGATGCATTTATTTTTAATATAGTCTTCTTTACATGCACAGGACAGCTATTGTCTGAAATGTAACAAGGGTGTAGTCAGCAGTGTGTTTCTTGCCTCAATATAAAAACTTTTACCTATTAGACAGTCTGTGCTGAATGTTGAAACCTAGCTCAGCTTTTTTCTCCTCTTTTATAAAATAAAAGATTGTTAAGATATTCAGGTTTTTTCTTTAGAATATGAAATTTTATTCTGGCTTCAGTTTAAGAAGAGATAAGTGCATATGTATTTATGTTAGTACATATTAATTGCACAGATATGACAGAGTATGAGATCTAGACAGACAAGATCAATTCCACACTTTTTGATTTTACATTTATTTGCACAATTAATGGATTTTGTAATCCATTGAAATTAGCAAAACTTCTTCTATTTAAATACAAAAGATTTATCTACTTACTATATTATAAACAAATTCTTCACATGATTCTTAATAAAAGAACTGCTGAAACTGTTGAGTACTTTTCGATTCTTTCCAATAAGCTTTATATAAAGCTGATTGTCAGCAGCAAATACCTACAGTGCATAAATAATTATCTTTTCTCACATTTGTAACACTTTTACAGAGACTTGTTAATACTTGTGCCACTGGGATCCAACAGGAACTCAGTCAAGCCCAAATATCCTTCAAAGACTGAAAGCATGCTTCTTTTTAATTATATATGCATGTTTGCATATTTGCAATGACAATGTAAGTGCTGATTGATTTTTCGTGTACCCTCACTTCTCATCTCACTCCTACTCTACTGTTAATTGAATGCGAATGCCTCACTAATCCAGTAGCCTTCTCTGGTGGAGTGACTGCAGCAATGGACAGAGAAAAAGCTATGGATGTCATCTACCTGGACTTCTGTAAGGCCTTTGATGAGGTCCTGCACAACATTCTTACTTTTGTATTGGAGAGATACGGACTTGATGGGTGAACTGTTGGATAAAGTTGGATGGTGTTGGAGAAGAAGTTGGCCTGGAGAAGAGAAGTCTTTGGGAAGACCTCATTGCAGCCTTTCATTATATAAAGGCAGCCAACAGGAAAGTTGGAGAAAGACTTTTTACCTGTATTGATAGGACAAGGAGAAATAGTTTTAAATGGAGAGAATATAGGTTTAGATTGGATGTAAGGAAGAGGCTTTCTTAGAATAGGAGTTGTGAGACACTGGAATAAGTTGTTCAGAAAGGTTGTAGATGCTCCATCTTTGTTCAAGGTCAGGTTAGAGGGGGCTTTGAGCAACCACATCTAGTGTTCAATGTGTCTACCTGTGGAAGGCAGTTAGGACCGGAAAATCTCTAAAGGTCCCTTCCTACTGAAAGCATTCTCTGATTCTATGATTCTGCATATGAGTGACATCATGTTTTGTTGTATTCATGCAGTCAGGAGAACAGTATAGAGACAATGTGAAGTCTGTTTACTTTGAATTTAGAGTCATGTGACTTTAATCTTTAATATATGATCTATAACGTGCATTTTTTAACTTTATAAGTGCCACACTGAATGACACATTTTCAATACATTCTATTTTTCTAAAGTCTAGAATAGAAATGGTAAATGTTTTCAGCCTGAAGGCCTTACCACAATCCTTACATAATGCACCAAATTTAAAAAATAGACCAAACAGTTCGACAAACAACTGTGCTATTATTTCAAGCGTGATGTAGTAATGGACTCCACTGTTTTCCAACACCCCTGTTTTTTCCAAAACAAGCAAATAGATGCAGGCAAATTTGTGACTAATTTTAAACCTTCCTAAGAAGGTAAATGATGTCCTCTTCTGAAATTCAGTTCATTAACACCAAGGTCTTGATCCTGCAGATCTTTCTGAGGTGTATAGTACCCAGCGTACACACAACCCAACCCCCACCTTCCCCAACATGTTACTGCCAAACAACAGCAAGTATCAGATTCCAGAGCACAGTGAAGAGGCAGGGACCAGATGTGTCTGTGGAGACAGAGGCTTAATTACAGACCTCTATTGTACTAGTAAGATCCTGTTTAATTGTGCATCTTCCTTTGATAATTTAGCCCAGCTACTCTGTGGCTGTGTTTATGATTTTAATAGAAAGATAGACAGCAATGTGCAAAACGCTTAATCCTGCCCAATATATAGCTGCATATGGTAATAGAAATCAGTTTGTATTTATTTATTTTGTCTGCTGATAAAAGCAGATTGAGTTACTGAAATGATAGGCTCGTTTAGATTACTCTGAAGTCACTTGTTTCCCCAGTAATGTCGATGCTCTGGTTTATTAATAGATGAGCTGCTCCAAAATTTACATTTTTAAAGGAACACTTCACTGAAACTAGAAAATTAAACAGGTTGCAGTATATGTTTCAATTACAGGAAGGGATCTAAATGCATATAATTATATGTCAGCATACAGATGTTATTTTTCCATGGATGAGTACATGCTGCAGAAATCTGAAATTAAAAGCCTGATGTTTAAGCTAACATTTTTATTGTCAGGCTAAACCTCCTTAAAAAACTTGTGGTATCCCTGAAGAAGAATTAAGAAGTTCTATTGGATGAGAAATTGGTGTTTTCCTCTAGTGTACGCTACCTATAAAAGATTAACAGAAGCAAGTTAATCACCATCTAGTAACCAGGGTGGTAGTGGATCAAGGGTTGGACTTGATGATTTCAGAGGTCCTTTCCAACCCATCTGATTCTATGATTCTGTGGAGAATAAGAACTGAAGATGTGTAAAAGTCAGACTTACTTATCTCTTCTATCTCTTCTTTCAGCCCTTAGTACTAAAACTGTGACAGGACATACAGTCGTTTCTTATTGCACATGTGCTTCCTAAGTTCCTGGCTGAACAAAATGACTACAAAGGATGATTTTAAAACTTGGAGCAAACCCACGTCTGTTTTGCCCTTTAGTTCAACCTGGTCTCCAGGTAGGGAGGAGCCAGAAAAGTCACTTGAAAGAACTGTATTTGTTCTTCCTCCTTTTACTCTGCACTGAATTTAGATAATTTAACCCCCCAAATAAAGATTATTAATTCCTTGTTCTCATTTTTTCCAGCTTTTAAATTACACAGGGGAAACCTTAAATCGAAGGTGAAAACCATGAGCAAAAGGCCCTTAAGGCTACGTTACTACCACTAAGGAAACTATAGCTGGTGCTTGTCTGGGGGCCAGGTATTGTTAAGATGGCCTACAATATGTTTTTCCTATGATTCAAGTAGCATTTTCCTAAGCAACCTCATCATGGTTTGGGGATACAAAATTGCAGGGATCATTACTAATGGTGGTACAGATGAATAAAGTCTACTGAGGGGCAGAGAGTCTGAATGCATGAAATGAACTGTTCCATGCCACTTGATCCCAGCACCAGAGAATGTTTCTTCCTCTGTTTCATTTATTAGTATGCAAAATGAAAAGCCCATATAGGGAGCTATTGTAGGGATAAAATTAGCATTACAGCTTAACAGAAAGTGCCCATGGATCCATCCCTGTTCCTGAATTCAAGGGGGCACCGTGTACTTAAAATGAAAAAGGTTTACACACCATTTAAGTGGCAGAGCGAGTGATCTGTCCAGATGATTTGCCCACTCTACCAGAAGTAAAACAGGGAGGGAGGAGATGAGTGACAGTGTTTTAAAAATACATTACGTTTGATATAAGAATGCATTTTAGAAGGAGTGATGTGAGTTCTTTGCAAAACTATGTGCACATCTTTGTGTTACAGGAAAGTCTGACTGGAATGTTTGAAAATGTGAGTTGCAGTCTAGCAGTCACGGTTCATATTCCTCATTTTGAATCCTAACTTCACCTCGCTCTTATGCAGTGAGAACATGGAGGCAATTAAAATGATCCAGATACAAAATTTATGATTGGAAGCCATATTCAGTGAAAAATCTTTCAATGCAATCTCTGCTAAGAAGATATTTCAGTTGGTAAAAATCAAATGTTTAAAAAATCAAAAGTTCTGAAATAGGATATTTAGGGGGGGGTTGTTTAATCCCTTAATAAAGATTTTATTCATTTAACTGCAAATATTAATTACAATAATTAATTATTTTATTATCTGATAAGTAAAAAATGACACTGTGTTAAAGTATCTGGAGTTTAATTATAAGCAACCTTACCATACTATTTTTTCCTATTCAATATTAGTAACTTCCAGACCACAGTATCTAAGTCTGTTCTAGAGAAAATTATATAACTCACTTCTACTGCACGTACCTACTATACGAAGTTGATATTTCTGAACGAGTAAAGATATGAAGGCAGACATGAGACACAGAGAAAAGAAAGTGGGCAATTTGGAGGAAGGTAAAAAGAAGGGAAGGAGTAATGAAGCAGAATGTCTGCAGCAAATGAGCATGAAATATTCAGACTGTAGAACTCCTGACTCAGTGGATGGAACATAGAAACTGAGAATGAAAGAAAACCAGTCTCAAATAATCCTAGGAAATTCACTATTACTAAGGAATTTGCCATTTGCTTATATTTGTATTCTTTGAAATACCTATATTTGAAAGTATTTGATGATAAGAGCTGGTGTTTTGATTCTAATGAAAATACATTATTAAGGTTACACCACTTGCTGTGTATCAGGAGTAAGTTGATCCTTACAGTTAAGTCCTGGAGTTGTTGAATTGTGTAGATATCTATAAATATATTGATAGATATATACACACACTTATAAACATCTTAAATCTCTTAAACTAATTATGTTTCATTTTGTAAATTAGTCTCTTTATGGGAATGTCTCTGGAGCTTTCAAGCCTTTCTTCTTCATATTTCTACCATTCTGGGTCTAGGTCTGGAAATAATATAATAATGCCAATACTCTTTAGCTATAGTGATATAAAAATGTACATGAAACGGTTGTGTCCAAATGCTTTCTGTCTTTTTCAATCTGGCTTAATAAAAATATCTCCTCATATCTCCATCTTACACTTCCAATGGCAAAAATATGAGAATAAATTCAAAACCAAATTACTTCCTCAAACTGATTGCATTTAGTAATATATAAAAGTTTAACTGAGTATCTAAAAACAAAATTAACAAAATCAATGCCTGTTTCATTTTGGTTTGCTTTTATTAAATTTCATTTCAACAATAGAAAATTAGTACAATTTTATTGCATTAATAGATTATAGTCAATATTTTAAGCACTGCATAAATTTCTTTTTATGCTAGTCAGCAAAATAAATAAAAAGAAAGAAAGAAAGACTATTTTTCTTTTCCTGTCATAAACCAATGGAGGGAAACCGAGAACCTCTATCAGCTTAGATGACACATTTATTGACTTGAACAAACCAGGAAATTTTTTTTCAATCCTGGAAAATTCTGAGCATAATTGGTCTATCATAAACGTGAGGCAGCCAAAATAGTTAAAACAGAAGTGGATCAAGGGTGAAATTCATCATATGTAGAGGGTCGGTTTAGGACTCATGAAGAATTTATATTCTGCCTTATTTTCAAGATGCTAATGTTTTGAAGCTCTCTCCAGAACACAGAACTTTTTAAAATACTTTTGACACTACAGGGTTATAAAATCTTATGTAAATCAGTATTTCACAACTGATCATATAAACACCTGAATTCAATTATGAGGTTTGCCCCTGTTCTTATTAAACTTCACCATTGTTGTAACATCCCTAATAACAAGTAGAAACCAAAAAAAAAAACCAACAAAACAAAACCAACAAAAAAACAATCAGAAAGAAACGGAAACAAACTCTTTTATTTGGCATTCCAGATAGTTGCTGAACATGAATGGTCATTTCATGCTGAAACAGTACATGTATAAACTGTTTACCTTTGGTTCTCATTACTATATTTTCACACATGAGATTAGCAATTTATAGGAGGAGTTCGCCTAGAGCTATAGAGGAGAAATTTTATGTTTTTATCTCTATAGTTTTTCTTGCCCAGAAGTGTACTGGAAGTGATTGTAACATGTCAGGGTGGGAGAAGTGTAGCTGAAGTGCTTTAATGTGAAGCAAGTCTGGAATGCAAAGCAGCTGTTGTGAGAACCGACATTTACATCAGTCTGCAGAGCAGGCAAAACCCAGGCAAAAAATCACCTTTGCCTCTTCTTCTCCTCTGTTGTGCTTGTCTACACCTTCTGTCTTAAAAGAAGTAATACAAAATATATCCCAATGTCAAATGCATCATGATATGAAGTGCATTTTAAGCATTTCAAAACTGGAGAAAAGTTTTGTACATATGAAAGTATGTGACACGACTACAGAGTCTGGTAAAGGAATATTCAAATACCTGTAATACAACCAAAGATATTGCCATACGATTTAAACTGTTTTCTTCTAACCAAAACTATTCTTTTTAAATCTCTTATACTAAATGAAACTTAATGAATTGTACCTCAAATGCTGACTAAATATTCACACATAGATTTCCCAGTTTGGCAAGCTAGCTTATCTTTGATGGATTTAGGTTTGCAATTACTAGAAGCCTAGGCCTGATAAAAGAGTTTGTTTTGTTTGATTGAAAGGATTTTACAAAACTTGCTGCTATGATAGTATTTTGTGGGGTTTCTGATATTGAGTCATTAGGATCATACTTTTGCAGGGGATATTGCGTATTTCTCTGGTTTTTTAAAACTATCACAATTTTATAAAAAATTTTTTATAAAGTAGTTTTCTCTTTGAAATTTAGCTTATGAAGTATATCACGACAGGGAGAAAAACATGAAATACACCCATAATTAATTCAGTGTTTGTCACAAATCTTTCCATTTTATTGCTCTCTTTCTCTACATCAGTAGCAAGTTTGTTCCACACACTGGTTTGGTCATGCTGATTTTCTTCCTGGTATTTCAGCAATACATTCTGACTCAATTTTTCAGTAATTCCTTTACATGAATCTGTATCCAGCTGAGAGCTCTCATTCTCCAGGAATTTTTCTCATTGTGTGTAAATGGACCTATTTTAAGTGCTGATAGAGAGTTTGGTGAGTTGTCCAAATGGAGATGTTTAACATTATTTGAAATGCCACAATGTTTCCAAAAGATGCAAATAGAGTTGTAATTTATGACACTTCTGGATTGGTTGGAGGCTGAGAAGCATGCCATAGGGCAGGCAATTAAATAAGGCCTGAAATGAATAAAAATACAGTTTTATGGAACTAACATTTTCGGAAATGTCAAGACTTGCAATTTAAAATCTTGGGGTCTGACATGGCAGACGATATTTATATTTGCGTCCTGTGAAATCAAAATACATTTTTAGAGGAAAAAAATTAAATAGACATTTGAGCTATTGACAGCAAAGATCTGAGAACCTCAGGATATCAATCAAAGGTAAAAATTTTTCAATTAGTGTAATTTAAACAAAATCAAGATCAAAGTGATTTATTGATTTATTGATGACAAGTAATTAATAAGTAATTGGTGAATACATGGTCAAGGTTAATAACAACAATACAGAAGATAACTACACTACTAGACATTTTAAAAAGTCAATAAACACTTATTTCTAAACACCTTTCTGTAGCCAGTGACCTCTCTGTCTCTCTATCCCACACATAGACACACACTCATCGACACAAAGGTACAGGTTTTGAAGGTCACCAGCATCCCATTGCCTGGGAGTGGGAATTTCCCTCCATGCTCATCCTTCTTTTGATAGATGAGGGTCCCCTGACCATGAGTGCATCCCTGCCACTCCCAGCACTTTCCTGGTGGATGCACTGCTGAGAAAGCAGTCCACAGGCTCATGTTCACACAACCAAGGTGTGATTCCTGTCTTATCTCCTTGATTGTTGCACCCCAAACTGCCCCCCTCCCACTCAACAGAACACAACTGCCCATGCTGGCCCACTCAAACGTAGAAAAAATTCTAGTAGATTCTTTCATGCTTTGTTTATGCTTATTTCAAGCTGTCTCATTCTTTGTTTCAAAAGCAATTTTGAAATTGGGTTTAACTGAAACTTATTCAGAAAGAGATATTTAGGAAGTTCAATTTACTTTAGGAGGAAACCTAGATGGCTTGATTGGTTCAAAAGTCCCTATGTTTTCTGTCAATATTTTCCAAGTTGCCAGATTACTGCAAGCATTTCTGTTTACCTTTATTTTAAAAAATAATATTATTTTCAAGCAAAATAGAAAGTAGTTTGGAAATCAGATTCCAGACATCTCTCTTTGAAGTCAGAATTCAGCTCTTAGGTGTAGACATCTTTTTGCAGACCTTGTCTACTTTTGTTTCTTCAAGTGATCTTGGTGACTAAGGTCTGAGTATAGTCAGCGGAAAACAAAAATGATACAACTAGTGGATTAGATTCAGTTGCCCACACACAAGGTACCTGTTGTTACTTGAGAGCACTGTGGTTACCCTTCCTCTGCAGCAACTGCTATTGAAGACGAATACAGATCCCATATATGTCCTCTGAGAAAACTGTCAGTTCACATAGTTGGTGTCAATAATTTTAAAGCATGCTGGTTGACATTAGGTTCTTATGTGTAGGTCACTAATCTAAACCAGTGGAATTTGAAAAGCTGTTTACCAGATGTGATCTATAGAATTAATAGACATGTATTATTTACATATCCAGTAACAGACTCTGGAACATTAAATTGTGACAGCTGTAGGTTGGGGTTTTTTATGCTGTTGTGTTTTGTTTGGTTTGGTTTGGTTTTGTTTTGGTTGAAAAGAAAAAAATATTCAAAAAATTCAGTGATGGCTTCAATGTAAGTATTTGAGAACTGGAACATGTTGCCCAAGGAGGCTATGAATTTTTCAAAGCACTGATGAACATGGATTGAATGATCTGAGCAGACTTCAAAGAAAGACCTGTGAGGATGGACCAGTGTGGACATCCTAATACCCTTCCATCCCAGTCTGTCTGGTTTTGTATAACCCCTTGAGACATTTTAGGGAGCAACAAGAACAGGCTGCAGTGAAGGCAAGACTAGTGTCAAGAGTGATAGCATAGGCCAAGGGGCACAGTTCAGACCCAAAGCAGCTCTCAGGAGCAGGAAAGGTGGCCCTTGATTCCATCTTTCTTCTCGATGTTATTTAAAAGATTGTTTATTTGCTTGGAATCAGCTGACTGAATTTTTTAACATAACCAAGCAATATTTTAGAAATGTGCTCTGACAGACCATCAGGAAATCTATAAACATTGTTCTTCTTACAGATATTAGTATTTTTGTGGCTATTGTCATTTAAAAATACCTTCTCATACTAACTAGTTGAATGAAATTGTAACTATTAAAGTTATACTCACCACTGCATAGGAAAAGAAGGATACAGTCTTTATTGCAGTAAGACCAATTTATCAGGAGCTGTAAAGAAAACCTACTGATATTAATCCGATCCATCCAGTAAAGTGTATGTAATCCACTGCCAAGAACAGAAATACCTTTGATTTTATCTTATCTACTAAGTTTTTTCTTACTTTTTTAAACATTTTTAACTCCCAGAGTTTGCTGTGTTGGTAGTTAAGCTCTTCAACGTATTCATAGAGGTCTGGAAAGGAGGACTATGAAATCACAAATTTTGCCAATGACATTAAATTATTCAAGTAGTTAGAAGAGACTGTAGGGAACTATGGAGAGATATTACAGTTCTTTGCTACTGAGACATAAATGTCACCAGTGACAAATGTAAATTAACATACATGGGAAAAAATAACTCTATGCTAAAATATTAGTCTCTGAGTTGACTTATAGCTGTCAGAAACAAGTTCTCGGAATTACAGAGGGTTCTGTAAACACTTCACCTCTACAATTCATAGCTATTTAAAAATGAAAATAATATTTGAAAAATTTCACTGGGAATTATTAGGAAAAAAACTTAGAAAGAATTAGAAAAGTAAACAAAATATCCAAACCCAAACCATAAAAAGTATATCATTGTGTATATTCTTTCTGAATTACATGTGCAGTTTAGAACCCCTCATCTCAAAAAAAAGTTATATCTGAACTCCAAAAGTACAAAAGAAAAATAAAACATGGAATTGTTTTTGTTGAGGAAAAAATCAAATAAACCAGAACCCTTCAATTAAAAAAAAAAAAAAGAGACTGACTAAAGAAAGCATTATAAATGTGTATAAGAAGAGTAGAAAATGTTCATAGAGAATACTAGTTCAAGAATAGGACAAGTCATCTAAGAGGATCTAATAGGACATCTACTTCTACATCTAGCTCCTAATAAGACAGATTTTCACATTAAGAACTAAAAAATCAAAGTAGTTTAACTTTGATTTGAACCTAAAGGCAAGTTTAAAAAAAGGAACAGAGGCAATTCTCAGAATACGAAACTACATTCCAGAATTTCTTCTTGCAAGATGTGGGTGGTAAAATTATAAATTGGTTTAAAAAAATAATAGGAGCAAAATGTATGAAGCTGTGCTAGCTAGAATCAGATTTCCAGTTTAGGATGCTTTGAGGCATGCACTACTGTCGTGGGTTTACCAGGGCTCAATTTTTTCTCAAACTTCCTCCCCCCACACAATTACTATCAGTTGACAGAGGTTTTATACAGACAAAACAGAGGTTTAATGTAAGAGGTATAATACTAAGATTTATTACTAACAAGATAAAACTAAGAAATAGTATATACTACAACAATTCTAATTAAGCTTGCTTATCTGATGAAGAGAATGTTGGGTTATTATTTATATAGTTCAGTTTGTCTTGGGTTTTGTAGTCTTTATTCCCCCGCCTTGGGAAGGCAAGGGAGGGGGGAAGGTCTTTGCTGTGGGCTTGTGATTTGTCTATCTGTGATATGCCTTTTTAAGACTAGATATCTGTCACATGCTGATCATGATGTCTTCTTCTACTGTGGAAAAGCATGACTTTGTTTCCAAGAAAAGAAATATTATTTAAAGGACTTATTAACCTGTTTGAACTGAATTCATAGACTGACAAAGGAAGTGAGATCATGGCAAGAGAGGTCTCAAGATGATATTTTACAAATACATAGGATTTATGGATCAATATGTAGACCATATTGAGATAAATCTATTTACAGAGTGTTTGATGAGAGGCAGATCTGTTTGCTCTCGAAAGACAGCTTCACCTCCAACTGTAACCCTGCATTTACAGAGAAGACTTTTGCCTCATACCAAAATTTGCAATGACTGTAATGTTGCAGGACCATCTGTAATAATATCATACAAATCTGCATTTTCATTTTTCATCTCTAACTAAAATATAGTAATTTTATTTTATTTAGGGAGATAAATTGCATGATGTTGAAATATTTAGGCTGAAAATATAAAAGTTACTGAAAAAGATTTCAGTTTTCTTTCCTCACTTTTACCTAGCCTGCAATGCCTATTGGAATTCCACCCTACTAGAAGACTTGAATACCCTCAAGAAATAACTTCTACTGCAAAGACATCTGCAATGAGGCCAAAGGAACTACAGAGTGTGAAAGTTAAGAAAACAAATAAAAAATTCTATCCTAAAACTTTGAACAGTATCTATCTCCACAAATGACTATATGGGAAAAAATGCTTTAGTAGATACGGATTTCAGAAAGTAGATAGATTTTTCTAATATACCTGTAAATTACGAGAAATGAGAGAAATATGAGATTTTGTGTGATTAAAAGTATTTTCAAGAAGTCCTAATAGAAAAGATGAGAAAGAATAGATACAGTTATGATGAATAGTAGATATAGATATGACAAAAAAAAAGATTAAATGTATGTAAGGAGTAATAATAATGGCCAGCCTTCGCGAACGAAGATCTGTGGAAGGTCTTTGTACGCCTTCCAGCCTGCGCATTGGATTTNCTGGCAGATTTAGTTGCAGATAGGTTTCTAATTTTCATTCTACTAAAAAGATTTTTAAGGAATGTGTATAAACAAGGCATGTGATGAAATGTTAGGGAAAAAAATTACTACAACAAAACAATTGATGCCCAAGGGAAAGAAGAACCCAGTAACTGGGATGATAAAGATTTATTGGGATGCAGCTACTACGTTATTTACCTTTTGACTCAAAGAATCTTAGGTAAATTGATTAGCCATGCTTTAAATGACCTTTCTGACACATGCAAAAAAAAATGTGCAAAGGAAAACAATGTTCCCACATAACCCCTAAAAAAGGGGAATAGAGGAATAGGAATAAGGAATATAGTTATTTTTATCCAAGGCAGGACTCTTGTGAGTCTAAATAAAATCAGACACATTTTTGTCCTTTATTTCTGTGAAAGCTGATTCTGTAGAAATTCAGTTGAGGATCTGTCTGATTTATGTATTGTCTGTTTCTTCCATATACTCAGTAAGGAAATGTGAAACATGTTCTACCTGTGAAGGAATTAGAGAGAGCAAAGTCTACTTAGTTGACAGGGATACTAAGAGTTAAAAAACGAGAATGAACAGTAACTTAGAAAGCTAAAATAATGCTCTTTCTGATTTACTATGGTCAGAGTGGGAGAAAAAGGTAATTTTTTTTTAATATGAATCTTGTATGGTCTTTTTTGTCAATGAATCACTCTTTTGCTTCTAATAGATTGCCATCCTGATAGTAGGTACCGAATTGCATACCGCATTGCCTCCAGAAGGATCACATTGGAAATTCATTGAATAAAACTGAGATTTCATGTAAATAAACCCCCCCAAATCCTAATTTTCCTCCAATAAGATGTTTTATTAGCTTCTTAATTTTTGCAATTATTAATGTTTATGTGATCTTGACACTGAGACCAAATGTGGATGCCTTATACCTAAACTAGTAAAACTAAGCTGCCTTCTTAATCAGAGAAGAGGAGTTCCATTTATTTGACTGTAAAATGTATGTATCTGATCAGATGAGTTAGACAACATGCTTCTCATTTTATTTTATTTTGTATTATCCCATGTGAAAAGATTAGGGACACGTGGTTCATCTCAAAGATTTAGACAATCTACTGTTTAGACACTGGAGACATCTACAGGTTAAATAATTTTCTATATGAATTATTGAAATCTTTTGAGGATAGTATGAACTACATGCTAGTAAGGTCTCTTTTCTCAATCCTCAGAGAGGAGAGCTAGCTCAGTTTGATTAGTTGCTAGTTGGGTAGTTTAATTTGGTTATCTAACATTAGATTAGTACTACCTGTTATGCCAAAAACTACCTAAATTAAGGTGCAAATAAGCCTAAATGTCAAAGCCAATTGTACAGAATTTATTTTACAATGAATGTGATGTAGAGAGAGAAAAAGAAATAGCAAAGGTGTGGGAGGGGGGAGAGAGATCAAGCAGAAGATATTCACCTCCAGTGGCTCCAGTGGTGTCCCATTGGTCCTCCTTCACTCTGGTTTTCTCAGTGCTGGGGATCCCAAGGCCATTCGAAACTTTTCACTATTTATATATTTTAACAAATAAAGGAATTAGTGCTCATTTGCTACACAGTTCTCTTGTGCTATTGGTTAAATGATTCCCTCGCCTCTAACGCTAATTAGTCTGCATCCTTATTCTTTCTCTTGAGTCAGTCGGTTTCTTGGGTCAGTGGGCCATGAGTCGGTGGTCATGATCTCCCTCTGCCAGAATAACCTTCTACTCAGAGCTAATTTCAGCACAGTTGCTGAGGTTGCTTTCCTTGTGGTCTGTAAACTACATTTTTTTGTGTCCATTATCAGTGGACACTGATATATTTTTCTCCCCCAGTTTTGTCCACCTTCCCCTAAGTCTGAGATAACGCCTGGATGATAGTACCACCTTTATCTTACGTCAGGTTCCTGCTGTGGTGGCTTATTTTACAGTCTAAGTTCTAGGTATCTACAGAGGCATATTCAGGGGAGCTTTGGTAGTTATTGGTGGTTGCAGACAGCATCTGTCCCATAACTTGGGGTGATCTTTGTTTGACCAGTGATACACGTATGAGCAATTGCTTCTTTACACAGTTTGCCACAGTGGGATTTTTATCCAGATACATTAACCAGGATGAGCTAACCTCCACCAGGTCTGGAGTTAGCACTATCCTGTCTCTCTATTCAATGCTTATCTTTTGTCAAAGTCCTTCTATGGCCCTAACAGTGTTCGAGGTAGGCAACTGTGCTCTTTCAGTCCTTACACTTGGGAGAATATTTTTTTATGCGATATTTGTGCTGAAATGTGTATTAGTTTGGCCTGGCTCTCTCACCAAGTCCAAGCCACCCCCACTACAAAATGGTAAAAAGTAAATTATGATAAACTTTTTATTGTTAGATTTCCACTATATCCAGCAGCAAAAATGTGTAAAAAGGAAAAAAAAAATGTGAAGTAGTTAGTCACAATGACATAGAGAGATACATGGCTCTTTTTTCATGTGAATACACATGAACATCTTTTTCTCCACAGGGAATGAATTGTATTGTCTGATACCCCAATTAAATTTATTTCAGGATTTTTGTCATTTTTTTATCTCTCTTTCTCATTTGAGATTATAGCTCTTTTGTGACCTTTCAGCATTAACAAAACTGAAACAGTAGACCTTCCTATTATAAAGAATAAACTAATTTCCTATGAGCATTAAATGAGGCACTGAATGCATTGATGCTTTGCCATACCTACACCTAACAATCTTTCTTCTCTTTTGCATGGTGTTATATAGAACATGCTTGTTCTGTCTTGAGTTAGAATGGAGATGAAAGGTCTTAACACATTTTCATTAATTTACAAGTGAATGAGTGCAGACTTGCCAGTTTACTACTCGTTGAGATGCAAAAGCAAGAGGCAAAAAAGGGAATAAAGATAAAAGATTATATCCTTCTGTAGTAAATAAATTGCTGTCTTCTTCCTGACCATACACTTACCTGTTAATTTTCTCCTTGTAGCTGTTTTGGACCACCATATCTAGCTGTTTCCAGGAGAAAGACTGGGCATAACTTGGGGAGTTGCTTCATTATAATTTTTTCTCCCAAAGGCAGTTTGGAAGAAAACTGCTCCAAATTTAGGTTCCCTTTACCTACTCTAAAGGACTTGATTCCAGGTTTTGCACCTGTAAACATCCTCAGTTCTCACCCAAAGGTAAGCAAAAAATTCATCAGTTGTATAAATCACTGACCTACTGGTGAGGCACAATGTCTCACTCCCAATATTTCATAAACTTTGAGTTTAAATATATATATAGAGAGAATCACAGTTTCATGGAATCATTAACGTTGGAAAATATCTTTAAGATCATCAATCCAACTGTCAATGTAGCACCACCACTGTGTTCACCACGAAATCATGTCCTCAAGTGCCATATCCACAGTTTTTTGGAAACTTCCAGGGATGTTTATTCCACCACATCCCTGGGCAGTCTGTTCCAATGCTTTACAACCCTTTCCATGAAAAAAATATTTCCTAATATCCAATCTAAACCTTCCCTGGTGCAACTTCGGGCCATTTCCTCTCATTCTGTTATTTGTTATGTGGGAGAAAGGAGCAACATCCATCTGAATACAGTTTCCTTTCAGGTAGTTGTGGAGAGCAATAAGGTTTCCCCTGAGCCTCCTTTTCTCCAGGCTAAACAGCTCCAGCTCCCTCAGCCTCTCCTCATCAGACTTGTCCTCCAGCCTCTTCACCAGCTTTGTTCCCTTCTCTGGACACACTCCAGCACCTCACTGTCCGTCTTGTAGTGAGAGATGTAAAAATGAACACAGGATTTGGGGTGATCCTGCCCCTCTACTTAGACCTAGTGAGGCTGCATCCGGAGTGCTGTATCACTTTCTGGGCTCCTTAATATAAGAGAGACATGGAGCTCCTGGAGGAGGTCCAGTGGAGGGATGCTAAGATGGTTAAGGGACTGGAGCATCTCTCTTACGAGAAAAGGCTGAGGGAGCTGTAATTGTTCAGCCTTGAGAAGAGATGATTGAGAAGGAACAAAATCAGTGTATATAAGTACTGAAAGGAGGGTGTCAAGGNCTGAAAGGAGAGTGTCAAGGGGATGGAGCCCGGCTCTTTTTGGTGGTGCTGTGTAATAGGACAAGAGAGAAAGGGCAGAAAGCGATGCACAGAAGTTCCAACTGAATATGAGGAAGAATTCTTTACTGTGTGTGGGACTGCACACTGGAACAAGTTGCCCATAGAGGTCATGGAGTTTCCCTCACTAGTGATATTTGACAACCATCTGTACAGAGTCCTGTGCAATGTGCTCTAGGGTGACCCTGCTTGAACAGGGCTGTTGTACCCTTCCAACCTGACCCATTCTTTGATTCTGTGTGGCCTTGACAGTGCCAAGTACAGTGGTAAGGCCACACAGAGTCAAAGAATGGGTCAACACTGATCAGTGCTCTAGTCCTGCTGGCCACACAGAATCAAAGAATTGTCAGCACTGATCAGTGCTCTAGTCCTGCTGGCCACACTATT
>VYXB01006308.1:106534-179676 GCA_013397135.1 Pachyramphus minor
TTAAGGGACTGGAGCATCTCTCTTACGAGAAAAGGCTGAGGGAGCTGTAATTGTTCAGCCTTGAGAAGAGATGATTGAGAAGGAACAAAGTCAGTGTATATAAGTACTGAAAGGAGAGTGTCAAGGGGATGGAGCCCGGCTCTTTTTGGTGGTGCTGTGTAATAGGACAAGAGAGAAAGGGCAGAAAGCGATGCACAGAAGTTCCAACTGAATATGAGGAAGAATTCTTTACTGTGTGTGGGACTGCACACTGGAACAAGTTGCCCTGAGAAGCTATGGAGTTTCCCTCACTAGTGATATTTGACAACCATCTGTGCAGAGTCCTGTGCAATGTGCTCTAGGGTGACTCTGCTTGAGCAGGGCTGTTGTACCCTTCCAACCTGACCCATTCTTTGATTCTGTGTGGCCTTGACAGTGCCAAGTACAGTGGCAAGGCCACACAGAGTCAAAGAATGGGTCAACACTGATCAGTGCTCTAGTCCTGCTGGCCACACAAAATCAAAGAATTGTCAGCACTAATCAGTGCTCTAGTCCTGCTGGCCACACTATTTCTGATACAAAACAAGATACCATTGACTTTCTTGGCCACCTAGGCACACCGCTGCCTCATGTTCAGCCAGCTGTCAACCAGCACCCAAAGGTCCTTTTCCATCGGGCAGCTTTCCAGCTACTCTTTCCCCAGCCTGTATTTTAGTCAAAGAGGATCCAAGGCCAGGGGTAACAAAGAGACTGTGGGTAGCCTGCTCTTGAAGGAAACTCCCAAATAATGAGGACAGAGACCATGGTACACCATCTGTTGTTTGGGTCAGAGATTAGTCTGTGTCAATTTTTTAACTGATATAGACAAAAAAGTTTTGTTTGTAAATTAATTCAAATAATTTCAACACATGTGAGTAACATATTAAAACATCATCTTATAAAGATAATACAGCAGGATTTAAAATAATCTTAGACTTATTTATTTCATGTCTGACAAAATCAGATTCTTTCATTTAAAACCGTTCAGCTGCTTGGGAAACAGATTAGAATCTGTAAAATTTCTGTTAAGACAAGTCTGACAGCAGAGAAACTGAAAAGCTACAACTACAGGCTTATGTTCCTAGTGCTCATCTTCACAGGCACAACTGATTCACAGACTAGAATGAGCTTCTCTCTCTTGGGAAGCCATATCTGAGATAGCAGCTGAAAACAACATGACAGCTTGAAGTCTGCTTGGCTTTGTGAGAAATATTTTTAACATTTTATTTTTATGAGGAGTCCACTCTTGGCACTGATGCTCCTGTAATCCTGAAGCCTTATAATCCAAATGAATGGCAACGATAATTTTTCTGACTGTATTCACATTCTATCCTCTTCACTGCATATTACTGATAAATTAGATGAGGTTTAAGGTCTAGATCCCAACAGTTACTTATGTGATAGGAACAGAAATTTAAACTATATTTAACAATCTCAGTCCAAAATTCATATTTGACTTCTAAGACATTTAATTTTATAGATTGTTTAACGTAACATAGTCAGTTGGATTTTTTTACCTGGTCTGTGCTTCTCTAAAGCCTAAAGTCACATATTGGGTAGAGAAGACCCATGTTGATACCATGTCAAGCAGGTATCAACACTGCAGCCCATAGAGGACCCCACGCTGCAGCAGCTGGATGTGCACTGAAGGAAGTTGCAGCCTGTGGGAAGTCCATGCAGAAGCAAGCTCCTGGCTGGTGCTGTGGTCTGTGGAGTGGAACCCATGCTGGAGTTTTTTTTCCAGCAAGGACTGTGGCCTACAGGGGACCCACATTGAAGCAGTCTGTTCCTGAAGTAGTGTACCCAGTGAGAAGGCAATTGCTGGAGCAATTCTTAAAGAACGGCAACCCACAGGAAGGACCCACATTGGAGCTGTTTGTGAAGCACTGTATCCTGTTGGAGGAAACCCCTGCTGTAACAGGAGAACAATGTGAGGAGAAAGGTGCGGCAAAAACAACATGTTATGAACTGCCTGCAACTCCCATTCCTCATCCCTTCTGCACTACTCAGGGGGAGGAAGAAAAAGAATCAGGTGACACATTAAGCCTTGTAAGAATTGGGGTGGGAGGAAGTTTTGTTTTTATTTCTCATAGTCTACACTGTTATTAATTAGCAATAAATTAATTTTCCTCAAGTTGATTCTGTTTTGCCCATGACTATAATTGGTGAGTGATCTCCCCTCCTTATCTCAACCTGTGAGATATTTCATCATATTTCCTCCATTTTCTGCTCATGGGGAGTGAAGAGAATAAAAGAAACTTAAAAATTATTTAAAGAAGTTAGAAGAAAGAATGTGATGTTTGTTTTAAAGATGTAACCTAAACATTTGTCTCAAGATTTCTTTTGAAAATTCTCATCGAAACAGATCAGTTTTGGTTTAAGTCTAAATTCTAGTTTTCATTAAAATCGTATGAATTTAATAGAAGTCTTAAGGTTTTGCAAAAATATTTTGATAATGGAAAACTGCAGACTTTCATGTTATTGGTGATTATCATTTTCTGTTTCCTATCTCCAAGATCATAGGCTCACCCTACAAGCTCATCAAAGGGGTTTTATGCCAAAAATATGTAAGGCTCCAAAACCTGCTCCAAGGATTTATTAAAGGGACATTAGGTTTTTTTATACTTTGAGGCCACTCGCAGGAAAAATGTGATGATATTTTTCAGGGGGTCAAAATAATACACTTTTACTGGCAAACTTGGGAAAACAAGAGAACTTGGTAAAAGTTTAAAGCAAACATTGAATCATAATAAAGCATTTCACAAAGCATTGACTTAGTAAATTCCAACCCGTCCAGGTTTAAGTTATGCAAATATAAAGAAAATGAAATTAGGAGGAGAAGAAGAAGTAAAGAAAGAGAGAAACAGTGAGAATTATAGCTACTGCCTTGGATCCAGTGTAGAACCAGCTACCACAAATCCAAGAACAATAGGGCTGCTACAGGAGGGAGATCTCACAGTATTGGTTATATTTGCTCTGGATTCTGGTGGCCATTCCCCCCATTTGGGGTTTCCAGCCTGCCAGCAATCCAGGATCTGGGTTAGGGGCTCCAGGGGGTATGGTGTGGGGTGGTGCTGCCAGTGTGCCAGTGACTGACAGCTGCACCAGTGGCTCTCAAGGAGAGGGTTATGGCTGGGGTGAGGGGCGTTGTGCAGAGTACCATTCCACCTCGGTAGAACCTGATCTGCTCTCTTTCTCACTCTCCCCCAACCCCGAGTTTTTTCAAGCCCGTAATAATTTTTTCCAGTCTCTTATACCAGGAAAACTCTCCAAAAAAGTGTGAAGTCACTGCCAGCTCTCTGCTGGGCAATGCTACTGGAAGTACAGTTTCCTGACTGTTTTTAGCTTGTTTTCACTAAGCCAGGGGAAAAAAAAAAAAAAAAAAAGTTTGTGTGGGGAGAACAGGGAATTCAGCAGTATGTGCAAAAAACAAAAAGAAAAAAGAAAAAGGAAGTGGAAAAATACGCTGGACAGAAAACACAGCAGGAAAATTCCATTTAATATAATATGGGTATATAAACTAACAAAAGAAAATTAGTGCAATCTTTATACTTAAGAAAAAGAATGTGCAATTAGAAACAGAAGAAATGAGATCACCTAATTTTATCATAATCTCAGGATCACTAGCCAGAGGGTGTTTCACTGTAGAATAGAACCAGACCTCTAAAATTTACATATTTTTATTTGAATATGCAAGTCAGATAACGCTTTGTTCGTTTTGGCTTATCACTTCTGTTTTATCAGCTTCTTATTTGGTGAGTGGTTTTTGCTGGCTATATTATTATTCTCAGTATAGCTTGTGTCTTTGTTCAACTGCTACTCAGTATACACAAGAAAGGCCCGTGAAGAATAAAAATCATAGATTTTTTTCCTTCCCACCTTCCACCTTTTTCAGTTGATCTAAGAGATAAAAAGAAACTATCAGCTAATCAAAGATGAGTGTTTGACCCTTGGTACCAGGTAAAGTCATAATAAATAATTTATGTTTCTTGTTTAGATAGATCTCTTGAATGCACAAATATGCAGACTGAGTTGCTCAAATCTGAAATTATAATGCCCTTTCTATAATTATAAATTCCACTTCTGGGAATAGAAGTAGACTCCTGTTTCAAAAACAGTACGTGGATTGAGAGGATAAAAATACCCAAATTTTCTGTGGGGAACAGTTCAAGTGAAAACAAATAGGGAACTAGGGGAACAGTTCAAGTGAAAACAAATAGGGAACTAGTGCTCTTTCACGCCAGCTAGCAAATCAGGCCCCAGCTGCTCTTTTTGAGTCTGTGAAGTTCAGCACCTGAAGAAACTAGAAACATAGCTATTATTTATGTCGAGGTGAGCTTCTGAGAGTTTAGGGAGCTCTCAGACCCACATGTTCGAATTTTTTGCTCATGGACTCATATTCTGTAGAACTTATAATAATGCTTGTTGACTTCAGGACCTCTTTGTCAACTTTTTCATCTTACTAGCCAGTAGAAAATTGAATATATAGTATTTTCCTAAGCTTCGCTCTGAATCGGGCCTCCATCCATACTCACTGCTTCTTAGGTCTTGTAGACAATAACAGCAACAAAAAATTACTTCTTCCCTAAGAATGAGCCAATTCCTATTCAGCTCTTCCTGAGCTTCATGCAGTGAGCCACAGCCCTAGTTACCAACCTCCACACAGCTGTCTGTACTAAGCATGTATCTGTTTCCAGCCTGATTGGGATTCACTGTTTAATCTACTGCCACCCAACAGAGAAGATGAGAGATATTTCTGTAGTCAGCTGTAGTCCTGCCCAGCTGGATCAGAAAATGAAGTGCAAAAGGCCAAATAAGTGCTCTCAGCCATTTTGGACTGTCTGACAGATTCTTTTACTATATCATACTCCTGTTGACTCAAATCAGAATGGTAATAGTGTCTACCTGCAAAACCCAGTTGCACTTGGTGAGGAGGGAGCAATGTGCCAGCTGCAACATATTCTAGGCAGAATCTGAGGCCCCTGGTTTACAGAAATTGTAACCGGATACACAGAAATGTAGAAATGATGAGCCTACAGGCAGCAAAAGATAATACTGTATTTTGCCTAGGAAAACAATTTTTTTGTAATTTCTCCGGTAGATTTCTTCTAGTTTTTGTTTGATAAAGAGTAAATGGAAAGAGGAGTATACCAGAAGATTCCAATAGGCAGTGAAAGAAAAACAATTGCCCAAATCATTCACATTAACATAATACACTGAAGAATTGGCAGCTATAATGATTTTTTAAAATATTGACATGCTGAAGTGAATAACAGCTACCATCTCAGCTGACAGCAGCTGCCAACAGTATGTGTAATAATTTTTCAGACTCTGTGGTGCCTACAATAGGCAGCAATTTTGTGGGTGCTAGGGAATGCTCCAAGGAATTTCAAGCAAAAAACCTTTTTATTTTTCTTCCATAGCATTTCTGCTTATTATGACAGTCATAGCAACACAGTCAAAAGCTTGATCAAAGAAGTGATGACTGCATATTTATAGGGTCCACAGCTCTTCTTTCCCCGTGGATTTTGTGTCATTTCAGTCAGAAAATTGCCTCCAGACAAATGCTATAATAAATTGGAGGAATAATTTTTTAACTTTTCTTTTTCTGTGATGAGCCTGAACATGTAGAAAAGTGAGAAGATAATGGTCATCATGAAATGCTTGCTTTCATAGCAATAAATCATCTAGCTAGTGTTTGCTTCATGACAAAGCAGAGTCTTTACAGGAAAAACACCCCACCAACAATTAGTGTTTGCCATGATCTAAAAAGAGAATTAATTTTTCCATTGAAGTTAATGTAAAAGGATTAATGTCTTATATATGTAAATATTTGTAAACTATAAACACGTTTCTGAAAGCTAGTTTGAATTGCAGACATTTAAATTATCTGAAGTCATTAATACAAGATGGAATAAAATATTGCATATCTGCAATGAGAGGTTTCTAAATTTGAAGTGGGTGCCTAGATTTTTTGACATTTTATGAGGAATAATTATTCATCATCCATCAACAGATGAATTAAAAATAATTGTAAGTTATTGAGTTCTGAGTTACATACAGATGATCACAAAGTAATGTCAGTCACCATTATTTTCCCCTTTCTGGTGATTGGGAAGCTAAGTCAGAATTTCAAGAAAGCTTGCTTCAATCACTTATATTTACAGTAGAGAAAATTATTCTGAGGATAGAAATATAAATGTTCTCTTAGAAGGGATTAGTATTCTCTATTACAGGGTATTAGGGCATTTATATCCTCTATTGTAGATGCTCAATTTTAGGAACTTTCACTCTTTAGGTGTTACATCTGGAGTAAAACTAGAGAGAGAGAGAGACTAGTTTCCTAATTTGCTGGTGTGAAGTAGTGTAAAACTCCAGCCCTGGAGCTGCAAGCTTGCTGGAGTGGCTAAGAGACTTTAATATATAGATATATGGGGTTTACCTCAAGATAATGCCAAGAGAATAACCCGTGGTCTTGTTCCAAACGAATTTCATTATCAGTTTAAGGGAGTAAATAATTTGGGACTTGGCCAAAGTTCAAAAGAATACCTCACAAGCTAGACAAAATATTCCACCACAATACTGACTCAACATATTCTATTAATCACAACACTTAAAGCAAAATCCAACCAATTCCACAAACACTAAAATCAAGATTAAATCCCTCCAGCTCCAAACCAACCTAAGCATCAAGAAAGGAGCAGANTTATATAGGTACCCCCAAAGCCTTGTAGCAAACCAGCTCTAACAAGTCCAAGTGGCAGGGCTGTGACACAAGGCAAACACATACCCTTGGTTTTATCTGCTTTGGTCCCTGTGGTCACCCCCCTGCCCCAGTGGGGTCTCTGAGCCATCAGCCACTTGAGTTCCAGGCCAGGGTGAGGGGCAGTGTTCTCACTGTTTCTGCTAGTCTGAGCTGGTTTAGGGGCTGCAGGAGGTGTGGTGTGTTATAGTTTTCCCAGGCTGTTTGTGACTGACAACTACCCCAGGACTTCCCAGGGGTTCCAGGGGCCTGCCATGAGGGATAATGATGCCACCCCACTTCCATAAGGTTCAACCCATCCCTTCCCCTACACACACACACACACACCCACCCACACACACACACACACACACACTCCCCACAAGTTGGTTCTGACCCAGTAATAACTGATCTGGTGTCTAACAAGTAGATAATGTGATGTGTGCCATTAAAGCTGAGTATTGTAAAGGAAATCCAGCTTTTACTTTAATCCAAATAAATTTAGAAGAGTACCTCAGATACTCTGGTTATCTAATTAGTACTAATAGGAGACTTTCTTTTCCTACTGAAAAGATGTGTTTTTTTCAAGACAATTTTATATCAGAAAGTTCTGTAATGTGTAGGGAAAAGTACAGTACATTGGAAAAATTATTTTGCTTCTATCATGAAGCAGTAGTTCCATTTCTGTATGTTTTGCAGAACAGCGTACAGGGAAGTCAGTGTCACAGCCTTGTCAGGTATGTACAGATATGTACACCTACTGTTATAAACAAAGAATAAAGGAATGGAAGAGCTGAGTCATTACTTTTTTTCTCAGGTACATTCAAGTACTAATTTAGTTCCATTACTTCAACCTTTATCAAATATAGTGTCTAAATTTCTGGTCTTCTAAAACACAGCTGCTGAGGGAATCTCAAATGTTAAATAACAGTTTTGTTAATAAGTTTTTTTATTTGTCCTCTGAGGGATGAACTTCAATAAAGAAATGCAGACTATGTTTGCTTCGTAAAGTCTATATGTAGAGTAACTCTGTTCTGTGCACCGTCAAATGGGTACAGGGGTACTGTCTTAGGAGCTTTTATTTGAATTATACAAAATGATCATGTGAAAATTATCTTCATGGGAAAAATCACAATGTCGGTGAATTTATGTTTTCCGGTTTCAAAGCTGTGATACTTTTTTTGGCCAAACATGCTAGTCAAAGGAAACTAGCTATCAGCTTTCACTGTTAGGACAAAAAAGGATAAAGTGTTTCTTTGTATATTTTTAAAGTGTTTCTTGTATATTTACAACAATATCACACAATCAAGTTTCTGATAATATTAAATAAACTGAACTAGACAAGACTATTTCTTTTCTCCAGATCTAAGCTTCTCTTTTTGATATTTTTTTACAATGTAAGTTTTTCCAACATATCTCTTTCTAGACGTATAGAAATGCCTTTCTCACTGTGTCTCAGTTTCTTTTCTGGTGTTGCTAATCTCTTTCTTTTAATTTTATTTTCTCTCTCTATTTTTCCTTTAATTTTTCTTTTCCAATGTTGGCTACATTACTTGTCTGAAGACCCAAAAGGATCTTGACATCCCAAATAATGCTCAGATTTAAATTATTTCACATAACACAGGGAAATTGAAATGTTATGTAGTCAGGAAAATAGTTCACAAACAAAAATCTGATTGATGATTTTTAGTAGATAATGCGTAGACTGTTTAAACTACTTGAATTTTTTGATTGAGATGACTTTTTAATCTCTAGTACCTATTTTTTAAGGAATGTTCTATTGAAACTCAGATTGCTGGGTGATAGTGAAACAATTTTCTCTCAACATATCTCTTTCTAGAAAGTTATTTTCCATATCTCTGTGATAATATTTTTTTCTGTCATGAGAGAGAAAATCTGATAAATAATTGTAGGAAACTCTTTTGCTTAATCAAGAGCCATAATTTTGAAGTAAGGAATTTCGTGCTAAAGTATATTTCTTCAGCTAAGGAATTCTATTTACTTTCTTCAAAGATTAGATTATTTCAAACATATTAACAAAAGCTTATTTATTTCCAAGAGTTTTAATGGCTAAGGATTAATACAGGGAAAAGAGTCTACAAAACCAGTCTCCTGACTCATCACCAGTGCTGTCTAGTTATAGAAATTGATATTCAGGATATATATGATTTCTTTCAGTAGGCTAATTATTATGCATTATTTTGATTATTTCAGTTAGTATAAAAGATATTTAGATACTCAGAAATCAAATAGACAAAGAAATTATATCATAATTCCATCACTGGCCACAAGAAAAGTGTGAAAAAGGAAGCCATAAGGATTGGAGATATTTTCCTTATTGAAATGGAGAAAAGTAGATGGATCAGCACAAAAGATGAACACTTTGTAATGTAAAGCAACTGCTATTATTCTCTTAACTTAGGGCAATGTGAAGAGCTCTGATTTGCTTGCTGATAGAGAAACCACTTTCAAACACTGAAGCAACAGATGTAAGAAAGCAAGAAATTCGTCACTGCCTTTATTATTTTTGAGTCAGCTACTGGTTGTTGATTATATTTTTATGTCCCATTTTAACACCATAAGGCAGGGAAATTTGGGCAAAGGCTGAATGTTCAAGGTTGCACTGTGGATGCTAAAGAGGCATGTATTCAAATATGCTACATGGTTACACAGCTGAACCATTTACATATAACTCAAGGAATCCAGATACCTTTACCTTATGTGACAGGCTTATCTGCCCAAGAATTGGGATTTTCTAAACATAGACAGTAATTAAAGAAATTTATTTTGTCTAGAATAGCGGTGGTACTGGGTTATTTAAAAAAAAAAGAGAGATAGAATGTAACCTTTTGTTAAGACTTGAGCAAAAGAAATACATTGAAATGACACTTTTCACTGAAGTCAAATTTATGCACATTTTCTACTGGCACCAATCTTGTAGTAGAAGCTGGCTTTAACAACTTGGCATCCCAAGGGAAAATGTAGGTATGTGAGTCACCTGAATGACACAAAAATAGCAGATGTTCAGTGAATATCTAGTCTCTTTATTCTGTCCTGTTTTACATGTTAATTTAAAAAGAAATATTTTAAATCAAAGCAACTCAATTTGCTGTTTGTATATCAGACCACAACATCTTCTCACTCATATGCTAGGATATAAGACCAAACTCACCGCTGATTTCTATATAGTAATCATTTTCTAGGACTTATTAGGTATTCCCTGCTATAACATTTTAGTTTCAGGGAACTGTACCATAGAGTTTGATTCATATCACTGTGGCAGTATTTTTATGCATTGGCAAATTCTTGACCTTTAATATTCAGTGGGGAATTCCAACCTGTATTTTCTACCAAAAAAAGTATCTGTTTAAATCACATTCACTTAACACTTATGTAGGGAATTTGCACAGCATGTACTTGTCTTTGTTCTGTCGCACTATATTGTAGGACAGTCTAGAATAAGCCCAAAGAATCAAAGTCTCATAGTTACTTTTCCTCACAAATATATCCCATTTACTCTTTCCCTTTCCTAGGTGATGCAGTGGTTCATATTAGCTTCATAGAAAAATACACACATTCTTCATTTATTTTGGTTTCTGCTAGATAGCAGAACCTATTTTCATATTGCAGCTTTAGTGAACACAGAGGATAACTTTTCTATTTCTGTGTATGCAATGTTCACAAGTCTTTGCCTATTCATCTTAAACACAAAATACACACTGGTTAACTTTCATGATTGACTTTCAGTTCAGAGGTTGACTACGGCAATGACAACATGCTTGATGAACATTTCAAAATGTACGAAGAATGGATAAGTTGTCTTCAGGAAAAGAAGATGAAGACTAATGGTGCATTATCTGCCTTTAGCATTGAAGCTTCTGTATTATTCTCTTGTAATTTAAGCATATATTACATATGATTTAAGTAAGATATTTGATTGGCATAGGAGACTGTTAGTGCATTGATGTATTTTGCGTTGACTTCATGCTTCAGGTTTGTACTTCTTATGAGTATCATTCAGTTCCCAGAACCGAATGTCCTCAGCTCATCTATGATTCAAAGCCACCCCTAAGCACCTTTATGGGCTCACTAGGGTTTCCAATATATAGTATCTATCTTAGTAGGAGTCGGCACTTCAGTTTCTCTCAAAACAATCTTGGAGATTAAAATCTTCCTAAAAAACAAAGGAAAATAAAGTAAATGGAGATGACTTAACATATATGATACTGTAACACTCTCTGAACAAAAATGTTAATGTAAACACAGGCATTAATAAGTGATACATATATATGCATATTAATAAATAATTTTTATACAGTCTTGATCCTTTATTGAAACTTAATACAGGGATACTCAGAGAGAGAGAGATAATGCAATTACTTTGATGAAAGCATTGGTCAGTTTCAAATCTTAAATCAACAATTTTGCTACTTTCATTAACAATATATTTTTACAAATTCTCTATTCATACACAGTATTAATCATCATTATGACATATACAATACCATTAGTCTTTAACACATATTCTACATTGTCTGCAAGTGTATTTTATAATGTAGACAGCTAACACATAACTTTAATAGTTAAAATCCTTGCTTTTTCTATGCGTGATCATAGAGGTTTGAGAGCTTTGAGAAAAGAAGCTGGAACCAAAATTGTCTTGTGTTCTTTCCCTAACATATATGATACTGTAACTCTCAAAAAATTGAATTGTTTGTCTCCTGCTCCTGATACTACTGCTCTTGTTAAATTCTGTCTTGCCTATTAGTCTTCTTAGATTATAGCTAATAGTAATTTAATCCTGATAAACACCTTTAGACAAAGGTGTGAAAGGACTCTGGTTTCATCATGATACTTTGCTTCCTTCTAAATTTAAAAAAAAAGAGAGATTTTTTTCAACATGGTATTCAAATATCCTAAAGTCTTTAAAATGACGGATAATGGCAAAAGAATATAAGTTCTGGAAAACTGCTTTTTATATGATCAAATGAAAAACACAACACAGTGAACTTTCCTTCAAAAATTTTTGATACTCTGGAAATGTCCAAAGATCTGTATCTCAATTTCAGTACCCTTTCTGCCTAAAAATTAAAAAAGAGTTCTTCCTGAAAGATATGCTTATTACATGCCTTCCACAGTAGTACTGCCCTGATATTGCGTATTTTTATATTTCTTTCCGGAATTACCTTTTTTTTTTCTTTATACAATTTGAATCCTAGCACCTATACAGTTTGTACAAATGTATTTCTTCTAAAAAAAATCAAGTTTTGAAGAGATCTAAGTTTGGGTCTTAAAAGTTCATAAACATGTGCTTGGAAAATAGATATGATAAGAAATAAACTCAAGATCAACTAGTTAACATTAAAGGTAATTGTTGATCCCAACAAATTTAATTTGATTTACCAAAATAGAGATTCCTAAATAAGCTCTTATTACTTAATTTGATGTATTCAAGTGGTTCTCTATTTTGAAACTGTTGCTACTGAAAAAAAAAGCAAAAAAAAAAGATTTAGAGTAGGCACAAACTCAGCTAGCTACATGTTTCAATCTACGGATATGACTTTTCCAGACTGAAGGAATTTCTTAGAAATTTGACTTCAGATGAAAGTAATTTAAATTTGTGTCTTGTAAATTTAAATATTCTTCCTTGTTTATAATTTTACAAATAGAGAAAAAAAAAAGACAAACGCTATTTTCTTATTTTTAGGGAAGACCTCTAATCACCTTAAAACTATAATCTAGACCTCTGTAAGACATGTTCTCATAATTTTTTTCAAGTGTAGGTATTTGGGACTGGTTGCCAGATGATCAGGAGCTCTCAGAAGTTTGTGTTTAAATTTCCTTTTAGAGTGTCTCATCCTTTATTTAACAGCAGGAAGACATTATTATTCTGAAACTTTTGTTGCCTGTGGTGATGCCATGACCCATATTGAGAAGAGGCAGTATACTTTAAAATAAAAAAACCCCAAACCTACAAACCCCTTTAATTACTAAAAGCATTAAATTGATCTGGATGATAAATAAAAGGCAACAAACACCTTTAGAATTGTCTGTAACTTTGCCAGTTTTCTCTATTGTGCTATTTTTTTAAATTGTTAAAAATAATTATAGATATTTTCTATCAAGAATTGGAAATACCCAGGGGTCCAGGAGAGGCTGGAAGAACACAAGAAAAACCCTGCTGGGCCAAACTAATGCTCCCTTTAGCCCAGATTGGAGTCTCTGGTAGTGGTAGTAAGATAGACCGTTCAGCTTGATCACTTTCTGCAGCGGCTTTACCTCATGCTCCCAGTACAATTTCTGTATTAGGACTCTGACTAATTATTTTATGATGTCTTCATGAGCTTGTTGTCCATGGAATTGTCTGACCCTTTTCTTTTTTTTAATTAATGATACTGCCTGCTTTTATGGTGTCCGGCAGGAGCAAGCTACAGTTTATTCCCCACTGTGTCAAGTACTCTGTCATATTTATTCAAATCAGATTCTTGGTACTTTAGTGGAATGCTTCCGATTCCGTTTCAGAACAGCTAATCAAGGCACTTAATGACTTTCTAAACCTCTGTTACGATTATCTTCATTTATTTTCCTCTCTAAATTGAAGAGCACCATCCTTTATAGCACTTCCTCACATGACAACATCTTCACTTCTTATGTTGCTATTCTCTATTCTTTCTCTAACTATCTTAAGTCCTTCTTCCAACATGAAGACTAGAACTACAAAAGATGCTGAAATAATTTTACCTCTATAAAACTTTGACATGGTCACACTTTGAGTACTACATTGCGTTTAAGAGGTAAGCCTAAAAATGCAGTGATCCTTCATGTACCTATGTTTTCAGAGCTGTAAATGTACTTTAAAGAGTAGTTTAAATGTTATTTCATTTTATCAGTATTATTACATTACAGATATTTCCTCCTGATAATGCCATTTATTTTCTTAAAGGTCAGTGGCAGGATACTTCTTAATTTTCAAGTTGCTGGCAGAATGTTGCAGAAGAAAAAAAGAAAAAAAACCCAGAACAATAATATCAAAATATAATACTCATATCAAATAAAGAAATATCGTGCTAGGATCTGTAATTTGGTATACACCATGTAACCAAAAATAAATTCCTAATAATCCATAGCTCAATGCTTTATGGTTTTCAATCTTGAAGAGTGGAAAAATCATCCAGACTCTTACTCGCATGCTATAATTTACATTTTTAAAGCAAGGATTTGTTATAGATTTGATTAATGATCATACAATTCTTTACCTCATATATTTTCTGCTTTTTCAGAAGACAACTGGAATGATTTTAAGGCAACAAGGATCAGTTATCTGGTGTCTATTTATGAAATACGAGTCATACAAGTCACAAGCTGATGAACAAGGTCAACTGTCACTTGCAACATCTTTATTGATAGGAAGAAATATTTTGTCTATAAATATAACAAATTTGCTCTGAGAGTGAGACAAAAATAATTTCTACTGCATGCATAAAAATTGCTGGTTTTTCATCAGAAGATACCTATGCCTGTGTTAGTGAAAGCTGATAGAAGTGGCTATCATGTTTAGTGAGTCATTAATCTACAGATGTGTGATAATTGGCTCAATTATGGTTCACATATTTTTGAGTATTTTTTGTGCTTACTGCAAAGCTGTTTCTCCAGAGTATACAAATAGCTTCTAGGGACCCAGCAGTTTCCCAAACTGTTTGTGTATAATTTATTCCTTGAAGCTGAACACACGTAATATAATCCTGGTTATTTTTACATATAAAAACCAGAGGAGAATTAAAGGAATATTTATTGAGACACCTTATTTACTTTAATATAAAACAAAATACAAAACAAAGAGTTCACTTATTTTCAATTAATTTTCAATTAGTTATGTGGCACTCCCCAAAGTATTTCTCCTTTATCTTTGAATACCCTGAGATATTTATACTTCTTTCAAGTAGCATAAATAAAATTGTCCAGTCAATCTGATTTTAATATAAAATCAGAAAAACAGATATCTTAAAATTCTCTGAATTTTGATAACTGGACTTGCTTGATATTTACCATAAAACCATGAATTTCAGAATACTTTCTGCATTGCTGTCAAAACGGAATAATAGTTTTGAAAACTGCAGCTACCACACACTTGTCTTCGTTTCCAGAAGACATTCTAAGTGAGGTCATTTCAGGTGAGAAAATACATGATTTTGTTCAACAACGTGTGAAATTATTTAATGTAAGTGTAAAGTGACACGGGATAGGTGATTTAGTTTAGTTCAAACATAATAACAAGTGATGTTTAAGAAGACTGTTTTTTGAAAACTATACTTTATACATAATATTATCAATAGAAGAGTAAGCATAATAAACAGTATTTATATCATGGATTAGAATTCTGGAATACTTATCTATGTTCTGTAATATTATTTAAAGACATCTTAAAAAGAAGATTTATTAAAGAAGCAAAGTCTGTATTAAAAGAGCATTAAATGGTGAAAGGTGGGTTACTGTGGATTGATTTTTATCAATTCTGAAACACAAGGAAAAGGTCTGATGTGATGTATCTTAGTAATTATTCAATCACAACAAAATGTCTATGGGTAGTTTTAGGGGAATATAGACAGCAAGTTACTTTGAGGAATTATTTATTGAGGAATTCACAGTATTTATGTATCATTATTATTGAGCAGGTAGTCAAGCACTGGCAAAAGATGCCCAAGGAAATAGTCATGACCCCAGTCCTGTTAGTGTTCAGTAACCATTTGGACAACACTGTTAGATATTTGGTATAACTATTAGATTGCCTTGTCTGGACTTAAGAGTTGGGCTCAATGGTCCTGTAGGTCCCTTCCAGCTCAGGATATTCTATGATTGCTTACTTCTACCTTTGATACAGCCTTTGAGGAGCTGAATACAATATAAATTATTTAACTTGACTGAAATATTAAGCATCGTCCATTTAGACAGACATTTTTGCTTAAAAAAAAAGAATAGGTTTGTCTCTGCTGTTGAAAACTAATGGTCCCCCCAAATTAATTTCTAGCGGTGGGACGGTAGTACAAAACCTCAAAAGTATCTTGCAGATCATAACAGAAACTGCAGCTGTGGTCTGCAAAGCTGCAGTTTTCAAAGCTTCAGTATGGATAGCAGCAGTCCTACAGTGTAGTGTTTGTTATAAAAAGACTAGGAGGTATTACAGCAAGGAGAATATCTCATTTACTCTGGACATGGCGACATTGACCTTTTACAGGGAGCTGCTGTCAGTATGACAAACTCTGCAGTGATGATCTCACTAGCTTAAAGAGTGAAAGAGGATATACAATGTACTCTCAAGGAAACTATTTTTCAAAGTGAGTCTGTACAGAATGACAGAAACCGTAGAGCTTCTAAGGCAAACAGGACAAGAATGTTAGGATGGAATTGACCTCATTTGACTTTCTCCCTGTCTTGGACTGCTGAGTTGACATCATTTGAGTAATCAGGTTGATATTGGAGGCCTGTGGTATGTGGCTAAGTATTTGTTAGGGGCAAAGCTTCCTTTGTGTAAAGCACAACTAGGAAGGTGTTCTGAAAAAAATACCCATATGTAAAAGAACTAAAATTTATACAGAACTAAATTTATACAAGAATATTTGCCACACCCATCAGCAAGCAACATCTTGAAGCAGTCTACCAACAGGTAAAGATCAAACAATCTGGAAGATGCTCCCCATCCTCCACTGTGCCAGCATAGGGCAACAGGACTATACCTTCGAGGGCACCTGACTATGGAGGATTTCCAGGGATGCCTGAGACCACGCTTACACAGCCAGAGTCACCACACTCAGCTGCTGGCTCTTCCCAACTCTGAAGGCTGAAATACTTATGAGTAAAAAAAGAGGAAGCAGTTAGCCACTTTTCTGTAACTTTGTAGTACTTTGCTTTACTCATCATTCTTACACAGAGAAATATTACATTTTAGGACTCATTGACACTGATACAATTACTGGGCAGCAGTTAATACATTTGGTTCATCCTGATCTAAACTGTGATACTCCTTCACAACAAGTATTTAAAAAAATATCATCTCTATATATTTTCATAACCACACAGACACATATACACACATGGGCACATATATAGGTATATGTAAATTCCATACATTATTATTTCTTTCATAAATTCTCAGCAAATTTTCATACATTTTCTTGGCATTCATTCTGACTTCAGGAAATACTCAGGCTGAAAATTGAGGTTGCCATACCTTCAAATATGAATATGCTTATCTAAAAGCAAATCAGCAAGTGCTTTCAAGATGTGCTTTCAATTATTGATCTACTTGGCTTTCATGGTTTTTATCATTGTTAATTTAAAAAGAAAGGTTTATTGTTGGGGTTGTTTTTTTATTTTCTTATGCTTTTTTTTGTATTGCTTTTGTAGCAATCACTTTGCCATCCCTATCTTGCAAGCTAGTAAACAATGAGACAAAAAGAAGTACTGCACCAGTACTTACAGCCCAGTTCTGCTCTGATAACCCTGTATGGACACTAGCAATAAACAAAGTCCTATAAATACTTCAGTCCTCTGATAATTTGAAACTGACCTAGTTGTAAATTAGATTATATTAGTTGTCTTCTCTTGATACACTCTTTAACACCTTTGTGCTAAGCAAGCAGCAGGTTTAACAGTTCATTTCTTTTGGAAACCCATCAAAACAAAGTTTTAACTTGGATTTTTATTAAACTGATTTAACAAATAGTAGTTAAGGGAAAGTGTTTGGAGTTGTAATTTAGTATCAGTAAACTACCTGTGCATAAAAGTCTGGATTTATTCTAAAACCATATGTGTCATCCTAAAACCAATTATCATTTTGCTCCACAAGCACTGAAACTTATGAAATCTGGTGTTCTAGGTCCATACATCTCTCCTGACTGCAGTAAACGTGTCTTACAGAACATAGACATTACAATATTTCCCCCCATAGTAATTTAAGTTTCCTTAGCTTTTTCTTTTATTTCCTTTTGTGGCCCATAAGCAACATTTGGGCAGGCAACAGTTCTTTGGTTATTAGGAATCAATCACATGCTTTCTGGTCAACTGAAATGTACAAGGACCAAGAGTCCACCTGGAACTTTGAAATAAATATATATTTAAAAAATAACCTCACAGATTGCAGTGAAGTAGAGCTTTTATAACTGGAAAATACAAGAATTTCTTAGAGGTTCAGAATTCCATACATGGTATCATACAGTGTTCTTTATAGGATGCATATAAACCTCAGTTTTCCAGTTTTGTTAGTCTTATAAAGTAACTTTTTCTGAGCAATGAGGTCTTTTATTAATCCCATATGATTAATTTAAACATTTGCCATAAAATTACAGTGTCTTTTCCTTAAAATTGCAGTTTGTAATCCCATTTCAACTGCTTATGTTTTTGAGATTTGTGTGTGTTTTTTCTTACTAGTTTCAGAATATCAACATTGAAGCTAGTGTGATCTTATTTTGGTGAAACTGCTTTAAAGTTTGTATAGCTCTGTTAAAGTGTTATTGTTGCACAAAGAAATTGTTGGGCAGGATATTTTATACTAAAAAATATTGGTTCAGGAATTCTCTTGTGCTGCTTTGTGCTCTGTAGACTTTCAGGTTGCTAAATAAAAGTAAGAAAAACTAGTGCAAAAGAAGTTTTCAGGTATTTTGAAATCTCAAACTTCAAGGAAGAAAGAAATGTATTTCTGGGGAATTAATATAACTGTGAGAAAAAAAATAATTGTCCAAGGTGATTGTTTTATTTTTATCTCTGACATTTATCTCTCTACGCGTGCATATATGCATATATGCACATAATATGTTTGAAATAAGTTGGAAACCGAAGGTATTTTTAGCTGATGGCTCATATCACAAAGCTGTGCTTTCAATACCTTTGGTCTGTTAGCACTACTATGCAGTGAGACCATCTCTTTTAGCAGTCCTCTTTCCCCTCTTTGAAGTAAACAGAGTTTCGGACAGGGGCTTAATACAGTCTTATGCTGACATCCTGAATTCACTGAAGTCTGCTAGAATTCACTTTTGAGTTTTCATTTGCAGCCTCATCACAGAAAAAAACCCACAAAACTTATCCTATGCAGCCATAGAATGGAACAGTGTAAGGCTTCCGCTTGCTAATCCTCAGTGTATATTACCCACCACACACAAAAAGTACACTTGGAGAAAATATCCTTATAACCTCTATCAGATTTTTTTTCCCTTTCGTCACCAGCTGAATGTGGTATGGTAATTCCTGGTGATGTAGAATTCTAATGAGATCCTTTCTGCTGTCTTGCTATATATTTTATTAGTTGTTGGTTTTGTTTTGGTTTGGTTTCTTTTGGGTTTTTTTAGCACTGTTTCCTCTCTTTTTTTCCTTCACAATATTCTAATTTTCTGCAGTTTTCTGCTCTGGTAGATATCCAAAGAAGGCTGCTCAGAAATATGGTTCACAAATATTAGGTAGTGAAACCAGAACATTAAAGAAATGTAAGATGAAGCAAAAAAAAAAATAAATTAAATTCTACATTTTTTGAAAATTTTGGCATTTATTCTGTGTGTGGAAGTTGCCTTTGCATCACTTAAGACTTTTGGTTTTGGGGTGAGGTGGGGCTTTTTCCTTTCTTTCTTCTTTCACTTTCCTTCACTTATTAAATAATCTTTATCTTGATTCACACGTTTCCATGCTTTTGTTCTTCCTGTTCTCTCCCCTATGCCACTGGAAGCAGGACAAATGAGTGAGTGACTGGTAAATTCTTAGTTACTTGTTGGGGTCAACTCACCACAAGGCCTTAGAAAAAAAAGATACTCTGGGACAAATTACTAAAGCTTAGAAAATCTTAGGAATTATAATTGTATGTTATCTACTGGGGTTCCTTCTCGCATTAACCTGGCAAGTATTTTTATAGGAATGAGGAGAAATATATCCATTCACACATATGGCTTACAGTATACAGCAAGACTTGGAAATGCAACATAGAGCATTCATTATCTAAATAAAATTTAGTATTATTTAGAAAAATTCAAATAGAAACCTGAAGTATGGATTTTGGTGGTGATTTGTTAATAGCTGATTTGAATACAATTTAATGTATAAATTTTATTTATTTATTTGAAAATGATTAATTTGAAAATTGTCTATAATTTAAAAGCTTCTCTTATGTAAACTATTTTTATTATATAAAGGGAAAAATCAATAGATATATTTTTCCATTAATTCAATACAGTCTGTCAGATTAAGAAGCAATGTCATACTATAAATGTGAAAGTTTTTTCCTAGTTTCAAGGTTTGGTATGTGATAGAACACAAACATACCTATAAAATAAATGCACAAGGAATTTGAAAAGTTGTCCGTATTTTTCCTGACAGACAAAGAAATGTGTGGATGAGGTATGTAGACACAAAAAAAACCTTATTGTAAAAATAAATACACAAAATTTGAAGAACATTGAGTTATTGTGACTACACATATGAGAATTAAATTTATATTTTCCAAGACATACCAGCATGAAGTTGAAATGCAAATAATGTTAGAATTCTGATGAATTTAAAATATTTTCACAAAAATAATTGATGTAAATATAAAGCTGTCAAAGACAGCTTTACAAAACTTGTACAAAACCTTTGTACAAAAGGCTGTCTCTGTTACTTCAGTATGAAATTTAGAATATCAGACAATAACACTTGAAACATCATGTTGAGACAACACATTAAAATATGAACTATACAAGATAATGAAGAATGACAAACAAGGAGACCGGGAATATGAGCAAGATATCAGTGATACCAGATTTTTTCAGAAAAAGATTAAAAATTACTGATTTAATACATTATTTTATTAACTAATACACAGATTATAGAAGAAAAATAATAATTTCATTAAACCCACTGATAATTTCCCACAGAATCACAGAGTCATTAAGGTTTGAAAAGATCTCTAAGATCATTGAGTCCAACCTCTGACCAATCATCACCTTGTCAACTAGACCATAGTACTAAGTGCAACATCCAGTCATTTCTTGAACACCTTCAAGGATAGTGACTCCATTCACTTTATTTAATCCCCCCACACACCAAGCAGATAAGCTTATGAGTTTGGGACAAGTCTAAAACTATGGGGCATTAAGTGCTGTGGACATTGAATTTGATGTAAAGCAATGCACTGTTACTGCTTCCTGGCTTACTTCTCCAGAAGAAAATAATAGAGAGCAACCAGGCAATGGCCTCTAAAAGTGTGTTAATGAAAAGGGAGACTTTCCACTGGAACAAACTAGTTTCTTTCTATGGCACTTCCTAACTGATAAGAGATCTATTGGCCTGGATGATCATTAGTCTAACTTCACAATATGTTTTAATAACAGTGTGTTGATAGTTTTCTATGGTATATTTTAACCCAATGTGCTTCATCCTGCACTTGTTTTCATGGGTGCTGTCCTAAGGGATAATTACATAAGAAATAAAGACAAAAGGTAAAATATAATTTAAAAATGAGTATGTTCAGGGAACACATGGACACAGAAAATAATAGGCACCAGGTCTCTGCTGGTTTTCAGCTGCCAATCCAGGTAAGTTAAATCCACCTGGACTCAATAATCTATCAGGCAGGAATCTGAACATCGATTTAGAAACCCTAATCTTTACCCATCACTCAGAGCAGTTTTGGGCTTTTGATGTCCAGTCAGATCCTTAAAGAAAGTGGGAGTTCCTATCCAAATTCTTGGAAAATAAATATGCGGTTGTACTCTTCTTCTTCCAATATGTATTAGGTCCAGCTGAGACAGAGTTAATTTTCCCCAAAACAACCCATGCTGTGCTGTGTATTGGTATACCAGCATCAAGACTGTCTCTCCAACACTCCTGTCTCACTCAGAAGGCTTGGGGTGAGCAAAATCTTAAGAGGTGATATAGCCAGGAAAACTGACCCAAAGTGACCAAATGGATTTCACTTACCATATAATTTATGCTCAGCAATAAGAGCTAAAAGAAAGTAGAGGTAGGGGGTGACATTTGTTATTATGATATTTGCCTTCTGGAGCAAGTGCTGTGCTACTGAAACCCTACTTCCTGGGAAGTGGCTGGACATTTCCTGCTGATCAGAAGTAGAAAATCATCCTATTTTTACCTCCTCTGAGTTGGGGAGTGATGGAGCAGCTTGGTGGGCACCTAGCAGTCAGAAAAGGTCAACCCACTACACAGTTCAAACTTTCAAGTCAAAGGTGGCACAGGGATATATTGATGGGTGGAGAAGTCAAATAATCTTGTCCCAAACAGGTATATACAGCATACCATTAAGAACTTATGAAATTTATGGACAATTGTATCTTTCAGCAAAATATAGTATTTATTTTTCTCACTAATTAGGAGTGTAAAAGGGCTGCATAAAATAGAAAACATTCTGAAACAAGATTTTCTTTTTCTTCTCAATGGCAGAGAAACAGAATGAGCAAATGTCACCAGAAAACAGAAAAGAGAGAACATCAATTTTAAATGTCCTAAAGGTACACATATATATCAAAACCAGTCATTTAACCTCTCAATAGAGAGAAATAGGCAATTCTAAATATAGATTTATTTAATCCTGTGGTACATGTCTAAAATTGATCAGATAAGCATTTCCAAGGAGTACTATTTTTCCTCCATTATTTATAAAGACAGTCTAAGCAACTGTCCCAGATATTGACATCTATGTTATAGATGCCTCAAGAAATTTAAATGAATCTTGTGGTGGTGACACAGGTTTACAATTATAAATAAATAACCTCACAGAAAATAAACACCAGAACTGAATTCAGTCACTGAATCTTACAAGATATATGCTACTTAGGGTTTTAGGCTAAGGAAATATTAAATCTCAAGGATTTCCAAACCTATTTATAACAGTCTAGTCATAGTGACTCAAAATGCTGTAGGAGTTTGGAGGTGTATTTGAAAGGAAGAGCATGAGATTTCTTGGTTAGGACGGGGAATTGAACTGTGTGTTAATCTTTACTGAGTCAGTACAAATTTGCAAGTCAGCAAAGTACTTCCTAATTTCATATGATATGCTAATGCCTTCATAATGTAGCTAGATTTTGTAGCTCTTTTGTGGATTTGGACTAAAAATATTGCATGTTATGAAGCACTTGAATTTTGTTGCCTCATAACATTTATTCAAGGTTCTCATCAGTACAATTCATAAATTACTTTATCCACAGGCAAGGTGTGAGGCAAAAATAATTCTGTCCTGTTGCACTATCAAGGACTGCCTTTCTGGTCTGGAGACCTGTCTGTGGACCATGGAAGACCATGTAGTTAGTGAACTCTCTCAATGGTTGAAAGGAGGACTCTTGAGGAGGAGAGTATTTTCTCCTTATCTGATGATACGACACTACCTCAGAAAGGTCAGGAGAGTATTCTCAAACATGGAAAGGAAAAGGCTGACTGAGAAAAACACAGTCCTGTGGCAGGGTTTGTATGCCATATAGTACAAATATTTTCCCCAACATCTTTTATTCAACAAACATTTGCATTAGTATCATGCCATATTAATATTTTGAAAACATATTTGCTTACAATTGAACCAATGGTATTCAGTGAAAGTACAAGAAATAACAGGCATAAACTGAAATACCATCTGAACATAAGGAAAAACTTTATGACAATTTTGGTTGAACACTGGAATAGGTTGCCCAGAGAAGCTCTGGAGTCTTCATCCTGAGATATAGAAATCCCAGCTGGAGACAACTCTGAGAAGATGGCACAGCTGATGCTACTTAAGACAGTGATTGGACCAGAGGGTAGGTACCTGCCATCCTCAACTACTTTACTAGTCTGTAAAATAAGCAATTCATAATATTTATGTATATACCTGTCAATACTCTTAATAAATACAATAAAGAAGTCTTATCATAAGAAAGATAATGTAAAATGGAAATAATTCTGAATATGCTACGTATTTTTAACATTATTAGGATGAAATTCAACAAGAAGAATTCTGGATTCTGTAAGTGGCATGGGGCAACGTTGGATGTTCGTAAGGACTGGGGAATGAGATGCTGGAAAGCAGTGCCACAGAAAGGGACCTGGGGGTCCTGATCAATGGCAAGTTGAATCTGAGTCAGCAGTGCCCTGGCAGCCAGGAGGGCCAACCCTGTCCTGGGGGGCATCAGGCAAAGCATCACCAGCCAGTTGATGGAGGGGATTGTCCCACTCTGCTCTGCACTGGGGCAGCCTCACCTTGAATATTCAGTTTTGGATACAACAATATAGCAAAGATATTAAGAGAGTGTCCAAAGAAGGGCAACAAAGATGGTGAAGGGGCTTGAGGGGAAGCTGTATGAGGAGTGGCTGAGATCACTTGGTCTGTTTAGTCTGGAGAAGAGGAGACTGAGGGGAGACCTCACTGCAGTCTACAGCTTCCTCATGAGAAGAAGAAAAGAGGTAGGCACTGATCTCTTCTCTGTGGTGATAAGTGACAAGACCCTAGGGAATGGTCTGAAGTTATGTCAGGAGAGGTTTAGGTTGGATATTAGAAAAAGGTTCTTCACCCAAAGGGTGGATGGGCACTGGAACAGGCTCCCCAGGGAAGTGGTCACAGCACCAAGCCTGAAAGAGTTCAAGAAGTATTTGGATGATACTCTCAGGCACATGGCATTACTCTTGGGGATGGTCAGGGCTAAGGGTTGGACTTGATGATCTTTGTGGGACCCTTTCAACTCAGCCTATTCTGTGATTCTCTGTTTCCAAATAGCTCTGTGAAGCATTCAGCTCTAAATATATTTTTTTTTCATTTATTTCACATTGCATCCAATTGTATCTTGACTAGACATTCTTCATAACGCAGTGAAAATTATATTTTTAGTAATTAATTAGGATAAATGTTGCTGCACAAATAATTTGCTTTCTCTTCAGCAGATAGAAGTGGCGACATAGGTTTTGTACTTCTTGAAACAGCCTAGTAATTCTTAAGATGCATTTTAGTTTCTCTGGACATCCGTGTTTCTAGCCTTAAGGTTTTCAGTGTCAGTTAGTCCAGGCTTCTTGACTTGTGGAAATTAGGAAGCCTTCTTTCAGTGTATGGAATAAATTTAGACGTGGGGATGACAGGTTCAGAGAAGTATAAACTGCATACCCTTAGTTTTCAGGGCCTTCTGTGTTACACTGAAATTCAAACATAGAAGAAAACCAACTTTGCTGGAACTGCTTGGAATTCTTTGTACTGAGGGTTATTTGAACAACATTGAACAGGAAAATATTTGCAAATATATTTATCACCTTCTAGTATTTCCTTTATTCATATCTGCACTCAGCATCCCTGTTGGCTTAAGTGTTTTGAAAATCATGTGCAATACCATAATATAATTTCTGTTGTGTTTGCCAAAGTAGGGATGTTTTCATTTGTCCTGAGACAAGACCCAGCAGTACACCACTGTGACACTGACTTCCTCTAACCTGTGCTTCCTGTTTTTCATAGAAATTAAATCCACACTCATACACTCAGAAGCCATTGAGTTTTCCACCCCAGAGTCCCATCCCATCAGGACTACAGAAGTTGTGGTAGAACAGTAAGGATAAAGAAAGATATTTTAGATACATTCACAAATCATTCTACTGATTAATTCTGAACCTGTAACTGAGAGACATAATTTGGCATTCAGGAGAGTAGATTGAGAGAGACAGGCTTCCAAAAATTGGCAGTGAAGTCTTTGATAGTCTCCATGGCATAACATGTCTTACATTGACCTCAAAAGGGCCGAAGATATTAACTCGCATACTTCTAGTAAAGCCTACAATTAGGTGATATGGTGTTGCCTGAAGACTGGTCTTTAGCTCCCAAAGCTAATTTTTGTGTTAATTTTTTCATATTAATGTTTTATTAAAATAATATTTGGGCTTAAAATGGCAAAAATGGTTTATTTTTTGTAAAAAATTTGCAAACCCATTTTGAAATTACAACACCAATTTCAGAATTCAAAGTGGTCCACTAGGCACTACTTATTTCAATTCGTAACTGCCCTTTAGCCCTTTTAGGTAATTTGACATTACTCATAATTTTTAGGGCTTCTTTGTTTGCTTTCATTTTTTAGTGTTCCAACTGGATTTTCTTGACTACTGCTAGCAAAAGAAATTTGATTAAGGGCATACGTACACAAAGACTGCAACTTTAGGTAAACTAACTATTTATTCTCTCAAATGACAATTTATGTTAAATACTGGAAGTGAGGCTTCTCAGAACAAATCTGTTCTATAGTAGCTCCAAATGTTCAACTCTAATTCCATGGTAGTAAAATGACAACTTTAAAAAAAAATTATCTCAGTGCTGAACACTTTGAAAATTCCCATAATCTGTCTAAAAACCTTAACTACTGTTTACATCTTTTGTTTTGCTGCAGTGGTATAGAGCTAAAGAGGCTGCCAGGTCAGTGTAGCCTGTACTTTCTCCTGGTTATATATGATAGACTTTCTTTGTTGCAGTCTGGACCAGCAGGCAGGTAACTGATTGAACCTGGTGCAAACCAACAAGCCAGGTTATTTTCAGAGGTTTAAACAGTAGCAGGAGCAGAGGCACAGAAATCTCCAGGAGGGCCAAAGTAACCGATATCCTGTCCCTTGACCAACATCATCATGTAGGCAGGATACTGCCCACATCATCCCACTTGCCATGTAGGTCATGCTACTGCCATGTAAGGTCTGATTTTTTCAAATTCCACTACCGTTTGGTGAACCCAAGGCACAGCACAGCTCTTAACTGCATCCAAAAAACAGTTAAAATATTGGCGTTTGCTGTTGGATTACTTGTATGCTAAATGTGGTCTGGTAGAGCCACGACATCACCTATCTTTTACTTACTATCCATGATCGGGTGAATCCCTCTATGACTGACCTGAGTGGTGGATGAGAGGCTGGACATGATCCAGCAACGTGCGTTTGCAGCTCAGAGAGGCAACTGTATCCTGGGATGCATCAAAAGCAGCATGGCCAGCAGGTTGAGGAAGGTGGTTCTGCCCCTCTACTCCACTTTGGTGAGACCCCCACCTGGGGTACTCCATCCAGCTCTGGGGTCTGCAACACAGGAAGGACACTGACTTGCTGGAGCACGTCCAGACGAGGGCCACCAAGTTGATCAGAGGGATGGAGAACTTCTCCTGCGAGAAAAGGCTGAGAGTATTGGGATAGTCCAGCCTGGAAAAGAGAAGGTTTCTGGGTGACCTAAATTGCAGCTTTCCAATACCTGAAGGGAATTTACTGGAAAGATATGGCAAGACTATTTACAAGAGCGTGCAGTGACAGGACAAGGGGGTTCAAATTGAAAGTACATTTAGATTAGGTGTTAGGAAAAAAGTGAGGAAGGCGAGGCACTGGAACAGGTTGCTCAGGAAAGTTGTGGATGCCCCAATACTGGAATTGTTTGAGGCCAGTTTGGGTGGGGCTCTGAGTAACCTGATCCAGTTGAAGGCATCCTTGCCTACAGCAGGGACAGGTGGAAATAGATGATCTTCAAGATCCCTTTCCAACCATTCTATGATTCTGTGACTTTATGGGAATATTACTGCTCATTTTTCTTATTTTCTCAATAAAGTTTGGTTTACAATGTGTTTTCAGACTCCATTACTGTTTGCACCATACCAATAATGACTGAGAAGAGACACTCACTCTCTAAGGATAGTTACAAACACAGAAGGGGATGTGAACACACCACCAGACATACTTCAAACTCTATAGCTCCCTTACTGTGTTTCATTTCTAGTCTCTGGACTACAATAGCCTAGATGTGCCATGAAAGCAAAAAAGACAGGTTATTTTCTGCTTGGAAAACACCTTCAAAGTGGGCTGGAAATACTACTGTGGCAGGACAAGCATCCCAATATACTTTCAGATATACCTTTCTACCCAACACTGGAGTTGAGCAATATTTTCTGACCATTTTTATAGGCTTTTTGTTACAGTAACAATGAATTTTACATTGAAGATATCTCCAGACATACAGTCAAAAAAACAGTTATGGCACGAACAGGCAATACCTCAACTTCAAGGCACCATACTACACTTCCTGGCTCGGCTGTCCCATCAAATAGATGAATTATATCTACTGAAAATAAAATATTTTCATCGCCAATTCCCTATCTTTACTTTTCCATTCCCTTGCGAGTTTGTGTAAAGAGAATGTAGTATCTCTGAGCCATGGGAAATACTGTATTAGCCATATTGAACTCAGGGAAATTATTAGAGTTCCTCTACAACTGTTTATGTTGGGTTTTTGTAATGTTTCATCTGCACTACGAAATTATTAAATTTAGGAAAGTCATTAGAGATTTAATATGGCAGCACTGAATACCCACATGGATCTTTACCATGAGTATAAACTGCATAGGATAGATGTAGAGCATCAACAGGTTTATTATTTAATGCTGAGTTTATATGTCTTTTTCAGTTTAAGACTAATATTATTTTGTCTATTACCTTGGCAAGATAGTTGCAGTACAATGAGACCTGTATTTCTTGAAATATGATGGTTTCAGCACTTTAGCGTTCAGTGGTATGTAGGGGAAAATATGTTTTATATTGCCTCTTCAAAAAGCAATTGAAGTCTAGGAGAAAAATATCAGTGTTGGAAAATCCTGGATGGAAAATAAAATTCTGGACTCCAAGAATATTATATTCAAGCTCTTCTGCTTGAAATGTTAGTGCTGGCCTTCTGTATTAAATGACAGACTGACAAAAAAGTCACTGAAATAAAACTTAGAAAAATTGCACGTAATACCCCAAACAATTACACTAATGCACTATCTAAAACCGTTAATGTTTTATGACAGAGAAAATATCACAGAAATAGTGATTCAAGTTTTAATAACATTCCGGACAATTTGGGGTTTTGCTTATAATGAAATAATGTGCCAAGAAGAAGTAAACTCTGATACTGATATAAAAATAAAAGAAGCTGAAACAATGTTCTGGCTTAGTAAATAGACAATTAATTCAAGCTACTATTTCAATAGCACAAGGTACCTAGGAAAAGACTCTTTGTACTTTGGCCCAGATTCAGTTAATCTTATTTTTTCCCTTCCCTTCCCTTCCCTTCCCTTCCCTTCCCTTCCCGTTTTCCTTTAATTTTTTTCCTTTAATATTTTTTCCTTTATTTTTTTTTCCTTTATTTTTTTCCCCCATATTTTGAGGGCTTTGAGTATCAACATATAAATCTGAACTTTTGGCTGCAACTGAAAATGATACCTTGCCTCAATGAGAAAAAGCAACATATGTGTGACTTGGTAAGAAATGTATCCATCCAAAGGATGGATGTGCAGTGTCAGTGTTTTTTTGAACATCATGACATAGAGATTTTTTAAAATAAATATACTTCATTTTTGTTCTCAGAAGTGTGTTTTGCAAGACAACACAAACATAAGCTAAATGTGAGTGAAAGGCTTCTGAGAAGTATTATGTAATGATCTATTGCACTGTAATATATGTAACGAAAATATGCAAAGGCTGGTAAACCTGATGTGGTTGTTACACTATCTGAATCCAAGATAATGAGAAAATTTATAGAAGCCTGTATGTCAAGTATCAGTTTCTGTCAGGTGATCGTTCTCCCTATAGTTTAGCAAAACTGATATAAGAGTTTGTCATCCACAAATAATTTTTATAGATAATGAGGAGGTGAATTCTTTCCATTTTAGACTCAGGGTTTACAATAAATATCTAAACCTAAACAATTGCACTGATTTCTTAATTTGTGAAAGTGTAAATTAAAAAATACAGAGTGTGTACATATTTCTTTATAATTCACTAATCTGATGCTCAGTTGTAATGCTGTGACCATGGTTATAGTAAATTGTGCTCTTTCATTTTTCATAAGACATTGCATATTAATTTCTGATTTTATGAATACAGAAAAAAAACCAACCATGCAACCAAACAAAAAACCCCAATCCAAACCAACAAAACAACTCAAGGGAGAGGAACCACCTGAAATGATGCAGTGAGTGATACTCTACCTCTAGCTGTTCAAATATCCATAATTGTAAAATGCTTTCAGATTAGATATGCTCACATTTTTATATTTATATTAGTTACTCAAAGATAAATTTTGCATAAATAAAATGTATTTGTACTCTTTACAAGCCTGATGTTAAATTTTACCTTATCAACTAGTCAGTTTAAACAATCTAAATGTGTTACTTTCAACTATAAAGCATTTTATACACACGCATTTTTCCGCCTCTCTTCTGTAGATAAAGAAGATTTGATTAAAAGTTATAAATTTCATGTAAATACATGTGATTAAAATAACATTGATATATTCAAATCAGAAATGACCAGCCTCATCAAAACTGATACATCACAAAAACACTATGACTTTCATCTTACAGAGACTACCAAGTAAACACAGACTCTTGGCCTGAGACAAGTTGGTGGTAATGCTCTTTGGAGCATGATTAAACTACAAATTGTCCCCGATGATTTATTTGTTCGTAATACTGCTATTCTAGAAAACTAAGGCTTGTCCACGGAATGAACCATTAATCTGAAAATACCTTCTCCAATTCCTTTCAGTTTTAATTTTGCATGTATTAAAGTGCACAGGGGAGCATAAATGCATATTGTATTTTCAGTTTCAATTTCTAATGCAGATGTGCCTGATATTTTTAAACATCCCTTTCAAGTCTTTAGTTGCAAAGAGCAACATTGGTATTTACCAGATTTTTGGCAATAGTATGGTCTGAAAGGTGCTGAGAACTATACAATTGAATTCTGTTGATAATTACTCCTGCAAATTAAATGTGTGTGCAGACAGGCTGTAAAGGCCAATACCATTTGCTATTTACATTGCAAATTCTCAACTTTGTGCTAAAAGTCTGCCTTAGGCCAAATTCTGTAGCTCCATCCAGAGGATCTCTTGAACACACACCTGACACTTTTATCCTCTTGAATACAAATCTGAAACTTTTATCTCCCAGGACAGACGTAGTATTCTTGTGTGAGGCATAAATAATAGTAATCAGTCACGAGTAATTAATGAGAATTTATGACAAACATAGAAATAGGGTTTGATTCCTGTAGAGAAATTTAGTACTTCCACATAATCCAAGCAATTCTAAAAACTGAATGTAAACAATCCATGAAATGAGAGACATATAAGTACTGAATAATTTGGTCACCCCTGAAGAGCTTTACTCAACATAGAACTTATTTGTTTCTCCATTATGAATTGTCTTTAACTCTGACTTTGTTGTAAGGCATTGATGTATATTTAGGAATACATATCTTTACCTTGACAGAATACCATACAATTCCTTTTTAAAATTATTCTACTTTTTGAAACATAGTTAGTTTAGGGGTTTTACCATATAATATGATTAATTTCATCTTCTTGGAGTAAAACAGTTATATTAATATGAGTTTAAATATACATAATACAAAATGTGACATTTATTAGCCATGAGATTATTGTCTTTACCACTTAGATATAGGTAAAGAGCTTATCTGAAAATAGCAGTATGAAATTTCTTTAATATATTGGCAAAGCTTCTACCTAGCTAGAAGACTCCAAATCTTATTACAAAACTATTTTTTATTCTTTGCATAGGCTTATATGTTTGAACAGTGTATGGAATACACTCAAAATGAGCTATTCACTAATTGTGACTCTTTGTCTGTTATTAATTCATCTGGAAAACTGTGGTGAGCAAAGTATGATGTACGGTGTGGTATTACATTGTGTTCTGCAAAAACTTAATAGGAGGTAAATATAAGAGGTCATCTTTTCCTTTTAATTCGTATATTTCTGCTTTTAACCTTGGACCAAGGGCTATTAAGAACAATGGGAAGTTGAAAGAGTTATTTCTCCTATTCTTTGTAAGTAGTAGTTGGAGTAATTACCCTGAATATTTTTTTTTCAGTGATGCCCTTCATGTTGGTCAAAGATAAGTATTCTATTTTGGGGCCTGTAAGCCCACAAACCGCTCTTTTTAATGTTATAGTCTGAGCTGTTTGCTAACACGAACACTCAAGGAACAAAAAAGTTTGATTTTTTTTAATATCTCCACATTTCCTTCTGCTGAAAATAAAATAAATTCATTAATAAAGCATCATGGGAAGTATTTACGAGACCAAACTTCCTCCCTTGAAATTATCTTGTACAAAGTTGACTGTGGGACTTTAAATACTTTAGAAACTAAAATGAATTTGGCTTATCATCTGGGTTAGTAGCAGAATGTTTTCTGTAGAAGTTTCTTCTGTTATATTTATCATAAAGTTTTTGTAGATTCTATAGCCAAAGCAGAAGCCTCTTGTCTCTTCAAAGTAGAAGCAGATGTGCAAGATAAAGTGAATTTTTGCTTCCTTTGAAATAAAAGTAACTATACTTAAAAAGGGTGTCAGCCCAGTGTGTAAAACCATTTTGTAACATTGTTACACAACAGATAATATACTTCAACAGCTCTGAGCTTAAATAATTAATATGAAACCGAGAGGAGGCAAATTTTGCTATAAGTGCGCTAGTGGGGAACAGGGCAACACATGCATGATAAGAGCAAAAATCACTGAATAAGCAGAATCAAGATCCAATGGAACCCACATAACCCTGCTGTGTAAATGTGCAGAATCTGTGTAGGATGAAGTCAACTTTGTTCACAGCAGCTTGGGCAGGGTTCTGCTTTGGATTTGTGGCTAAAACAGTTTTGATAGCACACCAACGTTTTACTTACTGCTGAACAGTGCTTGCACAGCATCAAATGTTTCGCTTTCCGACCTCCTACACATGCTGGTGGTTTACAAGTTGTCGGAAAGGGACACAGCCATGAAAGCTGACTCAAACTGACCAATGGGTATTCCACATCATATAACATCATGCTGAACAGCTAAAAGATCAGGGAAAGAGGGAAGAAGTGGAAGAAGTTTGTGGTGTTTGTCTTACCAAGCAACAGTTACGTATACTGAGGTCCTGCTTCTCAGGAAGCAGCTGGACATCTACCTGTCTGTGGGTAGTAGTGAATGAACTCCTCTCTTTGCTTTGCCTATGCACACAGTTTTTGCTTTTCCTATTAAATAATCATTATTTTGATCCATGATTCTTCTTACCTTTCTTCTGTTTCCTCCCTGTTCAGCAGCAAGGAGTGAGCAAGAAGCAGGATCCATGCTTGTACGCTGGCTCATATCAACTTCTCACAATAAGCAAGATACTTGGTGAAATCAGAACAAGTCCTGATCCCCAAATAAAATTACCTATGTCATGAATAGATAAGATCATCTTCCTTTTGGGAAGGAGGCCAAGGAACATAAGATGTGAATGATGATAAGCATAATGGAGAGGAAAGAAGATGCCCACTTCATTTCCAGCTTCACTCTTCAAAAATCTCTGAGGCCTAATCACTTTGACTCTTGTGAATAAAAACCATCAAGGACTACAAAATCCTTACATAATTATCTTTGGCACTTCATACTCTCAGGCAATTTACAAGAAGATTGTTAAGGGCAACTTGTTTTATATATTTGGTGATAATGAATGATAATGACAAAGAATTTACCATTAGCTAAGAGTAGTGTTAATGAAATTCAATCCAGTAAACTCTCATATTGACTTTTGAAAGAGGAATTATTTGTCTATCTTTTAGACAATTATATCATGACATTTACTTCAGTGATTAATATGTAAGCATATACTCTGCATATATTCTGCTGCAACAATCCAGTATAATTTACTATTTATTTTAAAATGTGGCTGTAATTTATAGATGATTCAGTTATCTCTTTCTTATCTAGAACATATTTGAAATCACCTTGGTGACTTCATTGTAATTTCCTACAATCTTTCATATATTTTTGCAGAGCTGTTGCTTTCTTCATTCCATCTCCCAAGAATTTGTGAACTGTTTCTGCAGGTACTAGGTCTGGTTTGATTATAACTCACTTAAAATTGCAAGCATTCCTTTATTAAAGGAGAATACTTTATGTATGAATCCAAAAAGAAGATGTTATTTAATTACTCTACAGAGGGTATGCAAGGACCAACTTTTTAGTTCTGCCATCTGTGATCTGAAATACTGTAAAGTAAATAATAGAATTGTGGAGTTACAGATTTCCTAATTTATGAGGGGAGGGGGTATTTGTTGAGGTTTGTTTGCTTATTTGTTTGTTTGTTTTCCCCAGCCTTAGAGTTTTCAATCTACTCAGTGGTGTAGAACATAAGGTTGTGTACTCTACGCTGTGATAATCTTCAAATGTAGCTGATCACATAGTCATAGAACTTTGAATATGGGGCAATAACCTCGTGAGATGAGATGAGATGTCATCCCATGTAAGTTTAGATTGTAAGAGTTTAATCGATATGTCTGATGTAGACACGCTACTCTTAAAATTCTACTCAGTCAAAATCCAGGCGCTCTTCAGATGGAAAATCAGCTCTTTCTGTGGCAACCATTGAAGGCAGGTGTGATGAAGAGCCATCTAGAATGCCTACATCCATCTGTGAAGTTCACGGAAGTTAGGGGCTACCACTGACACAGAAATCTGTTTTGCATTGGAAGGCACTGGTTTGTCATGATCCCACTAAGAAAGACACCAAGTCTTCATGAAGTATCATTTAAAGTGGTATTATTCAGATTGGATTCTACAAGAAAGAGAAGATAGTGCAAATATTATGACCCGTCATTGGGGGAATCTCAAACTATGCAACATTTAACAGGTCTCCTGTCCATAAGCAGACTGCCACGCAGTCCCATCCATAGAAGGAGTTGGTTGGTTGAGCAGCTAAGGGATTTTCTTGCAACAAAACAAGCCTTTTAATCTTTTCAGCTGCCAAAGAGGAAGTATGTTTGCATAAAAACTCCTTGCTGCACTGTTGGATAAAGGTAAGACTACTCCAGTGGTGTAATCACCAGCACTGAGTGGGAGTTGCCTGCAGTCTCCTCTGCTTACAAAGTGCTGGGTGATTTCATCGTATCTCCAAGGAGTTTGTACAGAATAACAGAGGCCTGAAAGCCATACAGTACATGTAACACAGTACTGCTTCTTCAGGTTAACTGTTATGTGTTTTACCAACTCCTCCCTCTAGAATGGTCTCCTAATAAGAATTTTTGCAACATCCAACTTTAAAGTTTTATAGTCATCTGAATTAAATTCCACACTAACTTTTCTAAATAGCTGGTTGTGGTATTGAATGCATACTAAATGTTTACTGGATTACATGAGTATGAAAACTAGTACAATCCTTCTATTTCCCAAATAGGTGGCTTTTGTATAGGTCAATTATTATGGAATATAAAATTATAAGAGGAATAAAAAATTTAAAATTATTCTAACTTGTGGATTTTACCTGCAGATGAAAGAATTTTTGATAGCATTTTGTACTGTGTTGGGAATTGTGGAGAGAACAAGATTGTGATGAGCAATCCGTCCTGCATTTCTGTAGTCCCAGCCTTAGCGTAACTGAGCACAAACAGCTTGGGAACACTGAACTGTTTTGATAACGAACCTTCTGGTTTGAAACACAAAGACTCCTGTGCCAAAATAAGGGAGGAGTCCCAGAAGGCAAATAATGATTTCACACTGTGTGGACACCTGTAGCAATCCAATGAAGTGTGTGATAGTAATGCATGTTTAGTACATAGATCCAATAGCTTGAGAGTGACCACAGTCTGCGTGTATTGTAAGTGTATAAAAGGGCGGCTTATGTAAATAAAGTGGAACACTGTTGATCACACTGGTCGTAAACAGATTTTGTTCTGAGCCCCTCCGTCTACAGGGAATGGCACAGGAACAACTGGATTCTTTTGTAAGTACATTAGAAAAGTAATATTGAATAGACACATCACTCAGCTAAGCCAAACACGATAGATAATGACTTTAAATCAGCTTTAAACCAAAAAGAATTAGTGAAAAACTAGATAAAGACTAGATAAAGTTTGTTTTACTTGCTTTACTTTGCTTTGTTTTGTTTATTTTTAAGTACAATTGTGAAATATGATATCTGACAGATTTATAATCAAATAGTTATATACTCTGAATATATACTACCTTCATTAGGTACTCTTGCAACTATTTATAGAGAACAAAACATATTTTAGAAATTTCCTTAATTCTGACTGTAATATTGACTATGTATTTTGCTTTTTGTTTAGGTGGTTTAATAAGGGAAATATCTGTCCTTTTAATGGAAAAAATAATGCAGCAGGAATACCTGCTATTTTGTATAATGATCTCATTCTCCTCATTTCTCCATGTCAGCTTTTACTTTTCCCTGAAAAACAAAACAAAACAAAACAAACAAACTCAGCTTTATTTTTCTGCATTTTAAGAACAGTTTATATCAAATCTTGATTCATCTGTGAACTAGAACTAGACATTAGCAGATCCGTTTAAAAATGTAAAATGCAATTTTGTTTATTTGGCTGTTTTATTCTAGGAAAACATTTAGTAAAGGATAAATGCTATAGAATGCTGTCATAGTATTTGGGGAAAATAGCATTAGTAGAGCTGTTAAAACAAACAAATAAACCAAACTTGACTGATTTTGAGGTAATGCTACTATTCTTTCATTATTGTCATATACAAAAATGTAATACAGAATCTACAATAAAATTACATTTTTGAAAATGCATATAAGTAAGACTTCTTTCTAATATGTATTCAGAGAAGGTTTTTCTGCCCTCATAGTGTCACTTTTATGTCATCTGGCCTGCTTAGCAGCTGATCCAAAAAGCAAAGTTCACTTCAATTATTTCAGCATCCTTCAGCAGCCTGACAGTAAACAAGCACTTTGAAGCATCCACTGCTATGAGCAAAATCCAGACTTGAGGACAAAGACTGAATGAATGATCACCAGTGACTGGGGAAGATAAAAATCTCTAGCCTTCATGCAAAGTGACATGGCTACTGGGACCAACATATAAAGAAAGGGCTTGTTCCCTGCATTGGATTGAAACTCTTGCTTTCGACACAAAGTGATCACAAAATAATCAGAAAATAATTACCAGAAATTGGTCTCCTATCTTCGTCCCTGTTCACTTTGAGATAAAAACTCGCCTTCATGCCACTGAATAGTTTTATGTGTTTTGTAATTTCTACCTGCAAGGATATTATAAAAGTTATGTTTATATACCATAAACCATTGTTCTAAGAGTGGGGTTTTCTTCTGTTCAAACTCAAAACAGACTATGTCCATCCAAATTGGTGCAATTCAGTCTTGAGTTGATCACGCAAAACTACAACGTAGCTGAGTGACCACTAGACTATGTTTGCCTTTGACTGCTCTCTCTGGCTTTGATCCTGACCCTGACTTGCCATTCAACATCCCGGGTCCTCCTTGGTGAGGTCACTGCTTGCATCTGCCCTTTTATCACACAATGCTTCTGACTCACCTCCCCCTTTTGGGCAGCCAACACTCGCAAACAAATCTCTGAATTGGGGAAAATCTTTCCTCTTGACATGCAGGGTTTCCCTGCATCTTGAGATGCATCTTTTCCCTTGAGATGCAAAAAGCAACACCACTCTTGCTTTTTGCCCTCATCCCTTCTCTCAGCATTCTGAATTTCACTATCTCGTGCTCACTGCAGCTAACGTTGCTCCCAACCTATTGTCCCAGAAATTCTCTGAGTGGTTAAAATGTGAAAACACTTAGATCAGAGTTTATCAAATCAAATTATGATTTTCCTCTCTCCTTTAGGAGAAAAAACATGTTCAGAAAATACTAAAAGGAGAATTGTATTCTTTAATTCTGTCATCTCTTGCCGTGCTAAAAAACACTTTAATTTGTAAGTAAAGATGATTGAGATTCCAAGTTGCTTCAGTGAGTTAATAACATGGACAAATGTGAGCAGTTATTTACTTTCATGGATTAGGTAACATGACAGCATACAAAATGAGATGTACTTGGGATATTGCTTTCTAAAGGAAAAAGGTGTCATATTTATGATTTTAACTAGTGGCTATATAGAATATGTAAACATTTACAAAATTAAATATGATGTTTGTTGCTTTACAAAATGTAAAGCGATACTAAAATAGTTTTTTCTATATTACCTTCCATTGCATTATCAAAATACCCAAGCAGCTTATTTGCTTCCTTAACCAATGGCTCCCATTGAACAATTAAAAAAGCCTTTAAGGATTCTGGATGGCTTAAAATGATAGCGCATGCTACTAAAATATTTTGATGACTTTAATCATCTGAATGTTATTTGGGAAATACATTGGTGTTTTACTTTGAACTACAGATGTTGCTGGAAATTAAAACTCAAAGCACAGTCAACCATTACAAATTTCATGACTCTGTGAAGGGCTGGGATGACTACTGACAAGATAATAGTTCCTGACAGGAAAGAGTTGAAAACTTAGCATCCTCAGCAGAAAGAAAAGTTGGGGAAAAAAAGGAGGTACTAAAATATAAAATTAAGAAAAAAATTAGTGATATTAAATCATATGACATGCACCAAACAGGGCATTTATAAGAACACCGAATATGTGATGAATAAATAGGGATAGAGGAATTCGAATATCTATCCTTAAAAGGCTACATCAGATACATGGCCTGAAGAAGAGTGACTAGTTCAAGAAACTAGCCAATGAAATAAGCAATACTAATAACTCCTTACAATTCATAAGGAGCCAGAAGCCTGTCAGACTTTCTATTGATCCAACTGTTGACCAGGATGAAAAGGTAGTACTCATATGTGTCACTGACACTGTAGAGAAGCAAAATGAATTCTTTGCTTTGGTGTCCACTGTCAAATAAACACCTTTAATTAACCTTTTTGCGCAGGAGTTGGCAGATTGCCTGAAGTAACTATTAAAGAAATTGTGGTGTAAAAAGGCCAAAGGAATATTGTCAAATGCCCAGAACTGCATATATTACACCTACACAATTTTACAAAAGCTCAGAGTTAAAATAGTTTAATAACTGTGGACAACCTTTCACTTTACACTTTTTCACTACAGGAAGATTGGAGGCTAGAAGATGCGGTATCAGTCTTTAAAAAAGGATTATGGGGATCTACAAAACTATAAGCCTCTAGCCTTTCCATCAAAGCTAGGAAGATTAATAGCAATTATAAAAAGAAGGTAAGATTAAAATGATTGAACACATTATATACACAGACTACCTTTTTTGAAGAGTACCTGAAAGGATGTTCTGTTTTCCAAATGTTAATTCTTGATGAACAGAGTTGTGGTAAAATTTTTTATTTCAGACTTCCAGGCCTAAATTTTAGATTCTGATTCGAAATTCTGAGCTATATGTAGCTGGCAGAACTCTTTCATTATTTATCCTATCATTATGTATCCTTTATCAGTTATTATTTTCTTTATCATACAATCAGAATGGTTTGTGTTGAAAGGGACCTAGTTCTAACCCACCTGCCATGGGCAGAGAACCTTCCACTAGACTCAGAGCCCCATCCAGTCGTGAACACTTCCAGGGCTGGAGAGTCCACCAACTCTCTGGGCAACATAATTATGCATTCATTGCATCACTGGCTGTAGAATCATAGGACTCTACAGAACCCTCAGAAATCTCATAGTTTGTAGTTCTTGTGAGTCTTCCTTTTTATTCTTTCTGCAGTTATAGACTTTGCATTTCAAAACAAGTGAAGGAAGGTATCAGTAAGAATTAAACTATACCCCCCCCACTATTTCTGTGTCAAATCTTTTCAGTATTCAGTGGTGTTTGTCTTATACCTCTCCTCTCCTGTAGTTCCTGCAATACTTTATGACTGGACTACGTTCACTTAAATCTGTGGGATTTTACAGGTAATCTTCCTTTGTCTTCTATAACTATCCCATACTAACTTTTCTTGCCTCTGTGCTTTCCTGAATTGATAATAGAATTCAATTTGAAATAGAACAAGTATTCTTCTGTAAGTTAATAAAGCATAGAAGTAGAATTGCTATCAAATTTCTGTGAGGCATTAGAATGAACTTCTGTATAGGGCATTGGTAATGGAGAGCTGATTTGCATTTTTTCTAACTAGAACATATTCACAGATATGTACCTACACGCATGCATTTCCAAATACATAATAAATTGAATAACTCTTCATAGGGTGATGTGGCATATTTCCACAGGAATGACATTAATAATGCTTGTTAAACAAAATAGACAAATGGACATTTGGAGGTTGTGAGATCTGGGGTCCAAAATGCATAACACATAACATACATATTATCATACAGTATATTATTATCTGAAAGATGCACCATTTAAAAGATGAACCAATATAATTTCTCCAACTATATGGCCAGGGCTGTGTTAACCAAGCAAAAGATATAAGGCCGGATGGGATGGGACTTTGAGCAACCTGATCTAGCGGAAGGTGTCCCTGCCCATGGCAGCCATGTTGGAACTAGGTGATCTTTAATGTCCCTCCCAACCCAAACAATCCTATGACTCTATGATTCGGTGATTCTGTGATACTGTGATTCTGTGATCCAATGATAAAAGCTGTATCCTTCTCATCTTTAAGAAAACACATAAAACTGATCAATGACTATGTCAAGTAATTGCAAAATGATGGAAACATAAAAGGGAGAAAAGTGAATACCAATCTATGGATTTAACATCAATGAATTTGACTGAGTATTGAATGAACATCTAAAGCAGAATGAAGACAATGTACTTTGAAATCTCAGAGGTTTATCTTTTACCAACTTTAATTCAATAAGGAAAAGGAAAATGTATGCACTTTTTCTCCTGATGGCAGTGATAACATAATTGTGATTACTAAGGCTAGTGAATAATTAATTAATATGACCTAAAAGGTAATTTGATAAGATCTAGACCTGACATTTCTGTCACTTACACTGTGACAATTTTAGGAAGTGGCATGCCTAACTACTGGACTTTGAGAAGTAAACTACAAAGAAAAAAAAATCAGTTTCTTTTTGAGATACTCCAGTCTAGTTGTTTACTTCACTGTGAATACAATTTTATCATTTTGTTTGGTTCTGTAAAACAAAAACTAAAAGTCAAGCAAGTAAGATGTAACTGTGTAGTGGATAAGAGAAGGTATGAAAATTTCAGTGCCTTTAGCTAGACTGCTAACAAAACAGCATTGAGTTGTCTACTTGATGGGGAAACTCCTGTTTGCGCCCTGCCATGCAAGTGAGATCATGCATAGCTTCATGCAATGCTACAAGAAGAAAACAGAGGCAATTGCAGAGCACAAGCACAAAATAAAACAATCCCCCAACCCAACTAATTGCTTCAAAACTGCAGGTAGTTAAATGATTTATAGGCTTACAATAGAATATTGAGTCTAGGGATCAGACAGAGTTTGAATGCATTTAGAGACAATCAAAGATGACCTTTCCAGATTTTAATTGTCATTACTACATTGAAATCATCAATTTTAATAACAATTTAGAGAAGTTTCATAATGTATATTACCTTGGATTCTTGCAAGACTCTCAAATCCAGTCGTCTATACAGTGCCATAGACATATAACATAGTATAAGCCACTATGTAATCAAAGGTTCAATCAGCTATGAAAACATGGAAGTGTAAGAAAGGAAGAAAATAAATGAATAAAGATGAATGACTAAAAAAAAAGAAACAAAATTTGGTATTTATTGCAGAAAATAAAGTATTTACTGTTGGTCATGGTCTTAACATCAACATGGGTAAATTTAGATTTATTTATTCATTTATTTATTGGTTGTCTTGCCTGAGAGTTATTAGTACTTTGTTTTCAAATTCAAGGCTCTTTGAACTCCATAAACTAGCTAGATTATATTGACAGGGAGAGCTAATGTTGCAACTCTGGAAGCATCTCGTAGGTATAAGACAATATAAGAAGGTGAAATAAAAATAATCACAATTTTACCTCATGATATTTCAAAATTTTGTTGTTGTTGTTGTATTAAAATAGAAAGAAAAAAGTTTATATTGAAAACTATCATCCAGAGCTACTTGCATTTGGGAATTAGTGAAGGACAATTTTAAAACAGGTATAGAAATTGACTGGAATGTTGAAACATAAAAACAAGGAAGATGAATGGAAGTAAGACCTTTCATGAAAGATAAGTGTTTTCTAGTTACTAATATGTAACACTGTTAAAATCTCAGTGAAATAAGCTAATTCTTAACAAAAAAAAAAAAAATCACTAAAAAGAAAATTTAGGACAGAATTAATTTTTATCAAAGGAGTTCCTAAAAATTCCAAGGAGTAATATAAGGTGTTCCTTAAAATATTGCCTCAAGACAGTTTGTAAAACTACCAAATAAGAATGGAGATTAAAAAATTCTAATCTGCAAAAATAAATTCATTAAAATAGTTGTCTAAATACAAGCAGCTACTGAAAACTTTGTATGCTCTGGACCCAGTTCATCTTTATATATATGGCATACACCATGTACCAGTCTTGATCTATGGTTCTTGCTGAACCTAAGCTCCCCTGATATTAATTACTGCCAATGAACATACTAAACCCAACAGTGTATAGTATATTCACATTAATTTTTTTAATAAAAACAGCTTCTGCCTACCAAGAAGGACCATTAAGCTTCCAGAGGATGAAAATTATTCCATTTAATGAAATACTTTTAATGGAATTAATAATGGAGTCGTATTCCCTTTGGAGGGTATTGACAGGATTTATACTGGAGTCTATCAGATCTAATATCTTTAACAGTGACTTGAAGGAGATCATGGAGTGAATCCTATTCAAGTTTGAAGACTGCACTGTGAATGCAGCTGATAATCTGAAGTGCAAGGCTCGCATTCACAGGCACCTAGGGAGACTGAAGGCATGGGTGACGGGTACCTCAGGAATTCAACAAAGACAAATAAAAGTCCTTTCCTAAGCCTGTAGGCTGGGGACAGATGTGCTGCTGAGCAGCTCTGCAGAAAAGGTCCTGGGGATCCTGTAGGAGCGGCAAGCTGAACACAAGCCAACAGTACACTCTAGCAGCAGGGATGACCAACAGTGTCCAAGGCTGTATCAACAGGAGCAGAAAAAACAGGTCAAGGGAAGGGATCACACTCATGAGATCTTAAGTATAAATTCAATTTTGGGCATCCTTATACAGGGAATATATAAATAATCTGGTACAATTTAAAAGAAATGCAGCAAGAATGCTTGAGGATAGAGCCATTGTCCTGTGATAAGAGGCTGAGGGACTGGGTTTGTTCATCCTGGAGAAAAAACTGCTTTGGGGAGATGGAATGACACCTGTACAAAATGTACCTAAGATTAGGATACCAAAAAAGATGGAGTCAGGCTTTTCAAAGTGGTTGGCAGTGAGAGAAACAGATCCATCTGTGGATTAGATATAAGGAATTTTTATTTTTTTAAGTTGGGGTAAAGGGTCAGAATTGTAGTGTTGTTTTAAGACAGTGAAGAATTTATGAGGCTGACTTGAGCAAGGCCTAACAACTGAATGATGTCTGAATGAAGCAAAGATTTCATGGCCTAATATTTCAGTGAGGCACAGAGGAGTACTCTTCCTCTGCACCAGCCAATGGCTACACTCCCTTTACCGTGAAAAATAGCCCTTGTTATAAATCTGGTTCATTAAGGCTATAAGGATGCATGCAAAGACCCTCTGATGAAACTTCTCTGAAGACAATCTTCTCTGCTACCTCAATACATAGAGGAAGACCAAAGTGTTTGTTCTATCTCTCTTGTCAACTACAAGTTCTGACTGAAAGTAACAAAGACCTTCATTAAGCCCCATTCAAATATTAACTTACACACTCCTCAGGAGGCACATGAAAGAAATCGTGGGACATCCATAATTCATGTATTACCAAAGTCACCAAACCGAACCTATAACATGATTGCTCAATCCCATTGAGATGGACCAAAATTTATAGTATGAAAAGAGGTCCTTCAGGGCAGAAAGGGCTGGGGTGAAACATCTCTGCCTGCATGAGATCAGTTCACAGACTGTGCCTCTCCCAAAGGAAGATACTTTTAGGTGAGTTTTGTGCCTCCAACTACATTGTAGCATACCCAGGAATATTCATTTAAACATCACCAGCTGATCAAGGGAGGGGATTGTCTCGCTCTGCTCTGCACTGGTGTCGCCTCACCTTGAATATTGTGTGCAGTTTTGGGTACCACAATATAGTAAAGATATTAAGCAACTAGAAGGTGTCCAAAGGAGGGCAATAAAAGTGATGAAGGGCCTTGAGGGGAAGCTGTATGAGGAAAGGCTGAGTTCACTTGGTCTGTTCAACCTGGAAAAGGGGAGACTGAGGAGAGACCTCATGGCAGTCCTTATTGAATGTGAGCAGACCTGTAGTACTGTATTGGTAAATTGCACTATTTGTGCATCTGTGCTTGTACAAGTTCTTTTGAACTCCACCAGACTTACAGTGCTAAATTTGCTATAATCAGAATTGAAGCCCAGCCACATCTAGCTCCTCTGATCTCTGAGACCCAACTGGAATGCAAAAGCATTTATTTTCTTCTAAATTCTCATGTCCTTAATGCAAAACAATGAAGATAGACAGGCAGTGAAACAGACTACAGGAGAGGATACGATGCTTCTATCCTAAGAGGTTTTCAAAACCCAATTGCATGAACCTGTCTATGTGATCTCTGAGTTAAGTCTATTAGGAGCAGGAGCTTGGATTAGAGACCTCCTAAGGTCTTCCCAGATGAACTGTTCTATGGTTCTAATACTGCAATATTTCCTTATTTCAGTGTCTGAAATGTAGAAAATATGAGAAAGCACTTAAAATCAACTAGATTACAATACAATTGAAATTAGTGAATGGTGATTATCCCTGACAGGTAGGCAAAAAGCTTTTTGCAGGTAGTAAAAGAGAAAAAAGAATTTTCATCTTATTATGTGCTTTCTTGCTTTTCTTGCTTATATTTGCTTTGGGTATAAGTTAAATTTTTGTAAACTATTTAGTGGACTTGACCAGAATTATTTGTAAAAAGTGATGCAGAGCTCTTGGTGCTGGAAAGATTTAAATGTATTATGAAAATATGTTATTTTTAGTGCATGAGCTCTTCTCTATATGAGTTGAACTCAGCAGAGAAAAAAGCAGATTAGATTAAGGGTTATGATCCTAAGGACAATCACAAAATTAACCAAGAAGCACAAATTATCCCAGATGAAAATGTTGAATGGTCAGAATGAAAGCAAGAAAAATTTGTTTTCTCTTAGAGAAAGAAGTTATTATTCAATTTCTGGCAGATTTTATATTCCTACAGAGGGATAAAAAATTATACTCAAAGCAGTCAAAAGTTTGTTGTTGCTTTCTTGGGATTTTTTTTGGTGGGTATTTTATTTTATTTTATTTTTATTTTTCTATCTTATTTCAAGAAAGAACTCAATTTCATTTTCCTTTTTCTGTTCAATGTTAGCTGTGATATCATGAAATTGGCGCCATCATCTCTATTATTGTCACCTGCAAAATAACAGCAGGGAAAAACACTGAAACCGATGCTAGTTTTGCTAACTGGAGCATGGGGAGTGTCAGCCTTTTGCAATCTATAGGAGTTGGTGAATGTACATACACACAAGATGAAAGATCACTTTATTTCTCTAATTTCCAACACTGGAAACACACAGAATATGGATTTCACTGTGTATAGTGGGTAAAAAAATTTCAAATTATTAGGTATTTCCAACTGTGTATAAGAGATTCCTTAAAAAAGAAATAAACAATCAAAAAGTTTAGTGTGTAAATACTATAAGAGATCTAAGTGTAAGTAAAATACGAGAAAGCAAGGCCATTTCTGTGAATGTATCAATTTGCATTTGATGTGGGCAATATCATCTCCCTCCCACTTCAAGCCTCATTTAAAGCTCTGTCAACGAACCCCACCAGCTGGTGAGCAAAGGCCCTCTTTCCCCTTTGAGAGAGGTGAATCCCATCTGATGCCAGCAGGGCTGGTGCCACACAAGCCATCCCATTACTGAAAAATCCAAAACTGTGGTGGTGACACCAGCCACAGAGCCAGACTGGGTTCATCTGTTTCTTCCAATGTCACTGCCTGCAACCAGAAAGATACAGGAAAAAATTGCTTGTTTTCCAGATTCCCTTACCAACCGTCCCAAGGCACCAAAGCCTATTTTGATTGCCCTTGGACTATGCACTGGGACTTTATCACCAACCACTTGGAAGAGAAATAACAGGTAATAGTCTCAGGGCCATACCAGGCTAGGAAGTTTCCTGGTGTCGTCCTTAGCATGGTTCCCAGGGAGTTATTAACCTTGGTAATTTTCTTCTATGGGCATCAGCTTGCATTTGGTAATTAATCAAATGGATTAATCAAAGTGAGAATGTAGACAAGTATGTCTATATGAATATCTATGTTTTCATAGTCTAGACACACATTTTGAAGCCTTCTCTTACCTTTTGCATTTCACCTGTTCCATACCACATTTCACCTTCGGTAACTATCTCTAACTAACAAAATTAACAGCTTAGCTACTGTAATATCTCCCTATGGTCAGTAAAGAATTTTCCCTGACCTATCCTGGTTTTTCACAAGTTGTATTCATATTTGACTTGTATTGAATTGTATTCAATATGACTTTCAATATTCTGTCAGGCTTTTAATCATAGCAGTTCACTGGTTTTCTATATATACATAGACTATGCTTAACATTTGTTCTTTTGTTTGTTTTTAGGGATGAGTAAATAATCCCATATTTGGAGACTTCTATCTAATACAGGATGATGAATGGCCATACACTCTCTATTCAGTAGAAAGATGTTCAAGACAGTTTAGTAGCTACCTTATTATGGAAGGACAAAATGGATCCTCTTATCTGTATGCAACATATAAAAAAGCAATAATTTACTGGTTCAAATATATATTAAATTGAAAATTCTTGTTCAGAAGAATGTGAGACAGTTAGGATCAATATGGAAATATCCAAGTGCTCAAAAAGTAAGCCCAGGTTTATACTAAAAGTGTTTTGCTGTTATCTCTATGGCACTTTTGTCTGTAAATGAAGGGGCTCCGATAACGAAAGTAAATTAAATAATTTGTAAAGAGAAGAATTTTGTTTGTTTTAATGGCTACTACACTTTGACTATGAAACAAACCACTTGTCAGCTAAAAAGTTCTTTTGACATTAATGACATCCACAGTCTCAAGCAGAATATATATGATGAACAGAAGCTCTAAATAAAAATAGTTTATTTATGTGGAAAAAAAATACATAAATAATCAGGACATATATTATACTGATGTTTGGTAGAGTCACAGTTGAATCAAATGATTCCCATATTTTACCTGAGGGAAAAAAAAGTAAACAAAGGGTGAATATAAAGAAACAAGAACTTTATCCTTATCACTGAGTAGGATCAATTTTTATGTTCCTCAGGAACAACTCTTATTAATGCAGAATAATTAATAAATTGGAAGATGTATTTGTCAAAAGAATGAAATTTGAAGAATAAAAAGATACTTGCATTAGAGTTCCTCTGCACTATAGAGGAATGAGAAATAAACAAAGAAAAATGAAAAAAAAAAGGGTTGCTAAAAGACAGTGATTGTGATCTTGTGGGCATAACTGAAGCCTGGTGAGAAGATTCTTATAATGGGGATGTCAATACAGATTAGTACAATCTATATAAAAGAAGGTTAGAAAAATAATGTTATGGAGGAAATAAAAAATATTTACAGTCCCAGCAAGCAACAGATTAGTAGTGATAAGTACCAGGGATAAAAAGACTGGAAGGAAAAAAAAAATGACAGTAGGTGATTGATATAGACGATAAGATTGAGAAGAAAAAGAAAACAAGGTCAGTTCAAACCAACTTTTGTGTGCTCAGAAACCCAGGATATTTTTGATACTTAAAAACACATATTTGTTGACCAACACAGAAACCCATGAAACTGTAATACTGCATTTTTGTGAGATAAAAATGAAACAAATCTTGTCTCTACTTCTTTTAGAAGGAAACTGAATGTAATACGTGCCCATCATTCCAGTATCTGAAACTTCCCAATAAAAAATAAAATGGTGTCATTAAGAATTCAGATTTTAATTATGACATATAAAACAAAGTCTGTTAGGAAATAATATTCAAATCCACCAGAGCGGAATATGATACAATTAAAATGTAAGAAACAGTACATGCTTCCAAAGAAGTATATAAGGAACAAGGGTTGGTTAGTGTGATTTCAAAAATAGATTCTACTCAGTTAACTTTGTTATCACATTTCCAGTCATCATCCAGCTTCAGAAATACATTCTGAGCAGGTTGTTACAAAATGAAAGGCAAATCCCCAATGAACAGAAATGCCCTCAAAAACTTTGAAGAGAAATCTTAGTTTTGATCATTTAACATCTAGTTTTTGTTCTTAAAATGCAATCATTTTGCTCTTCAAAATGAAGTGCATTTGATGATGCAGAGAAATGAGAAAAGCTGTAATTTGTCTGACTAAACTTATTTCTTCACATGACCCAGCTAAAATTAATAACAATAGCAACAAATAAAGCAAAATATATTAATTTGTTCATCTGATCTTTTTCTAGAAATACTTTTTTTTCTGACTGTCTTTTTTGAACTATGTGGAAGACAATGGACTTTTGATAATTTTAAAGCTTTTTCAATAGGAAAATGATATATCACTTAAGCCACAGTAAAAAAGTCTGTCATCTGATATATGACTAAATATTTTTCCCCATGGTCTTCCAGCAGACAAAAAATGAATTTTTTGCTCATTATTTGCTCTATCCTTATGCAGGTGCATGTCTGTTGTTATATTCTGAGAAACTGTGATTATAGACTATATAATCATAAACATTGTAAATTTGCTGACATAATTTAGATAAAACTGACAATATTGTGACATAGGAGTAAATTTTGATTTAAATTGAAAAGCAGGAAGAAATTTCTGGGTGTTTTAGTACACATACTAAATAGTGATATTATAACTAAAAAGCTTTAATGCAAAGCTATTTAAAAAAATCCAGGTATGCTGATGTTGTCTGTAAAAAGTTACAGGTAAAGAAATATATTTTCTTTAACATATAATCTTTTTATTTTAATGGGACATTTCAAAACAAAGCAATGTAGTAATTTCCTTACAACTTTGCCCATATGTACAATTTCACAAATTCAACAGTTTGCTTCTCTGAAGTAATAAACTACTTCAGAATTCCTTTGAATAGTTTTCCAGTATGAGGTTTGAAAATATAGCTCAACTATCTGTGTTAATGAGCCAAGAAATTAAAAATAATCTTAGAGTGGTATAAAGAAAATCAACTGTATTTAGTTAACAATATTTTGTAAGAAGAACATAAAAAACCCCCATGAACAAGTTTAGGTTATCCTTACCTTTTGGAAGGAATTACTGGGAGGTTACTAATTGAAATAACAGTGAAAGGTTATGGTAGCATTTAGTAGCCAATCTATCTGAAAGAGCTTAAAAATCTCACCTAATCTTTAAACAAAAGCTTTAAAGACACCTGCAATGGTCGAGTTTGACAAGTTAAAATCTTGTCCTACTGGTCATTTTTGAGTACTCTGTCCTTTTTTTGAAAATCTGTGCATCTGTCATCTGTTTTTACACTGACTTAATTTTCTGTGTTTTTTTTTTTAATTTATATGTTTATATGATTATATCTCCCACTCTATGTACAATCCAGCCATAAATTAAATACAAAAATAACAAATGAACCTTTTATTTTTTACATTATTGCTGACTATATGATGTAAGTGTATCTTGACTTGCATAGAACTTGTCTTTTTTTTCCTATGGTTTTTTAAATGAATATGAATATAGTATTCCAATTTAGTATGAATATACACTTGAAGACATGAAAGATAAAGTATTTATTTAAAGACAATATATATGAACCTTTTATATTTTGCAATGATGTGTATGAAAATTATTTCTTCTCTCTATAAAGACAAGTGACTTTTGAACTGAACTCAGAATCAAAGGAGGCAGCTTCTCTTGGCTGCTCCTTCCTTCCCGTGCTTTTCCTATGCTCCAACACGTGTGCTCCACAGGACTCGCTCCCTATGTGATGCTCCAGTGTAGGCTCACCCATGAGCTGCAGTGCTTTTGGAAGGTATGCCTACCCTATGATGCAGCCACCTCCTGCTCCTCTGATTTTTGGTGTTCCTTTTGTTGTGTCACATCGGTTTTGTTTCCTCTTCCTCTCTATCCAGTTATTTTCTGACCTTTCTTAAATATTTTTTCACAAATGCACCACCAAGTCCACAGTGGTGAGTCCATTGCAGAGTCTGGTGAAACTGTCTTGGAAAGGACAACCCCTGACGTCTTCCCCAGGATGTTACTCCTGCTGCTTGCAGCTGCAAAGGTATTTCCTTAAGAACTCAATGCATCTTTCAACCTGATAACTTTCTAGCTTGCTAGATGAGGGAGCAGCATTGGATATGGTCCACCTTGACTTCAGTAAGGCTTTTGATATGGTTTTCCCTGAGATCCTCATGGAGAAGGTGATGAAATTCTACCTGGGTGAGCAGACACCAAAGTGAATTGAAAACCAGCTGAACAGCTGAGCCCATGGGGTGGTAATCTGTAGCAAGAACTGTAGTTGGAGGCCACTAATAAGTGGTGTACCCCAAGGGTCAATCCTGTGTTAAGTCTTCATTAATGTGTTGGATGATGGGGCAATGTGAACCCTCAACAGGTTCACTAACGACACAAAACTGGGAATGAGTGCCCGATGCACAAGAGGATCTTGTGGCTGTCCAGAGGGACTTCAGCAGGCTGAAGAAATGAGCTGGCATGAACCTTATGAAGTATAACATGGCAAAGTGCAAAGTCCTGCACCCAGGAAGGATCAACCCAGAGCATATGTATATGTTGGGGACCAACTAGCTAGAAAGTAAAAAAAGGCCTTTGGAGTCCTGGTGGACAGCAGGCTGGACAAGACCAGACCTTGGCACAAAGGTAATGGTATCCTGGGCTGCGTTAGGTAAAGTACTGGTGTCACCTTGAGGGAGGTGATTCTTCCCCTCTGCTCTTGCCCTGGTGAAGCCACACTTGACTGCTGGGTCCAGTTCAGGGCCCCTCAGTACAAGGGAGGCATGGACATACTGCAGAGAGCTCAGCAAAAGGCCAGACAAATCTCCTATGAAAAAAGGCTAAGAGTTCTGGGACAGTTCAGCCTGGAGAAGAAAAGGCTCATGGGGAGATCTTATCAATGTATATAAATGCATGAAGGGAGGATGAAACCAGCTTCTTTAGAGTAGTTCTCACTGACAGATCAATATGCAATGGGCACAAACTGAAAGACAAGAGTTTCCTTCTGAACATCAGGAAACTTTTGGGTTTTTAGTGTGATAATGTCTGAGCACTGGCAACCAAAGATTATGTAAGATCTCCATCCTTGGAGATATTCAAAGGCCATTTGGAGATAGTTCTGGGTACCAGGCTTTACATGCTTGATCTGGCAGTTGGACTAGATGACCTGTAGAAGTCCCTTGCAACATCAACCGTTCTGTAAGTCTCTGAATTTATTGTAAAGTCTGTTTTGAAGATGGAAAATTAGGCCAGGATTCATACTCAGGTTCAATCACTGGGGTAAAACTGTTTTCTGATGGCTGGCATCTTCTAAGACTGAACTATTTATTTAATATTTGGAATAGCAGGGAATTGGCTTTTAGCTATTTATAAAAACATAGCCTGGAGTGACATAAATGAAAATTAGCATGTGAAACAAGTGATCTTTTTGGGTCCTATATAGAAGGCTAAACAGTCACTTGCTGACCTTTAATTTTTTCAGAATGACATAACAGATGAAAAAGTTAAAAGCTTTACCAATGGAAGGAAGAATTCAGGATTGTCTGACTGTTTCCATTTCATTCTTTTGTTGACATTTTCCATGCTGATGTCAGAATCTTCTGATTATGTTTGAGAAAGAGGCCTTTTTTTAAAATACAATAGCATATAACCAGCAACAGAGGTAGCAAATATTTGTTTATGGGGTTCATGAACCCTGGTCACAGCAAATGACCTTGGAATCTGAAAACATCATACAGCTAAGGAAGCAATATTGGATTTGTGTCACAAGCATAAAATATTTAAAGACAAATAACAGAAAATCACAGGCAATTCCAGCCTAGTGTGCGTGGACAGTTTGGCAGCGCTTAGATTTACAGCACCATGGTTCTATCTGTGTGGGCATAAACCAGTCAATTTGTTCTACCGCAGGTGTCATAATAGTTTTACAGGGCATTTAAAAAAGAATATGTAACAAGGACATATTTTCCCTAGGCAAAGCCATAAATAAAAGGAAAACATGTTTTTTTTTTAAGAAAGTGAAATGCATTTAGCCTGTCAAAACACATTCCCTTCTCTGTATTTCATTTTCTTCATTGTGCTATATAGTCAGTGTTTGTCGAATGATTTGGATGTTTTTCCTTGAATACCCTTGCTTAGGATGCTATTAGATGCACTTATTACTTTTCAGAAGCCATGTAGCTTCTGAAAGTCTGCATAATATGAGTTTGTTTTGACTCCCTTGTATGCTAGCTTCCAGTGTTTTCAGTCAGGTAGCTTCAAAACTATATAATTTCTTTGTGCTGTTTAAACTGCATAGTCTGATGATTATGAAAACTGATGTACATAGTGGATGGATAACAAAAAATAAACAAGTTATGAAGTACTCATCTAACTTGTCCCTGGACCTACAATCAAGACTAGATTGTAGGGGACTCAGAGAAACCCAGTCTAGTGAAATGTGTCCTGGTTGACAGCAGGGGGATTGGAACTAGATGATCTTTAAGGTCCCTTCCAACCAGTGCCATTCTAAGATTCGACGATGATTCTACGATTAGGATTGCAGACAGGTAACCTCGGTAGCAATATGATGAGATAACAATAGAGAGTCAGGCAATAATACTGAAGTTATAATTTCCTGCACTGGGGAGGACAAAGAAAGAAGGTATTTGACATTGATATCTTTTCCATTCACTGAGATTTCACACTGTTAAACTTGAAATAATGCACAGAAAAAGGAACTCTCTTATTAATATAGTTAAAACAGCCTAAAATGTTATTAGTTCACTTGAAAATGCTTTAAATATTTTTAAAAGCTCTTGTCCATTTTTCCATTGTATATAAATCTTCTTGTACTTTAATAACATTTTTTTCAGTCATAGTGCTCAGTCTGTTTCAGTGTGCATTTTAGCCTTTCTGCCAGAAATTCCTTTCAACTCTTTCAGAATTCACTCAATCAGGCACTTTTGCAGCTAATTTGACTCATTTGGTCCTTATACGTAATGTCCCTTTCTTAGATAAAAGCTTTTGATACTTACTGGACTTAGTTTCTTTCTAGATCTGTAAGAGTAAACTTTACTATTGTCCTTGGAGAAAAATGAGAGATATCAATGGGCAAATAGGTCCCAGCGTTTCTTTCTTTCTTGTTTTTTATTTGCCCTTCATCCTCACTGCTTTCTTGGGGTTAACTCAGGTAGGCTAAAATTGAACATATAAATCAACAAACAATTAAATAATTATGGTTATTCATTGCGGTACTATTAAGGTACTACTCCTAAAGTCCTTAGCAGCCTAATAGCCCTCAAAAGAAAAGATTCCTTGGTTTCTCTTCCAAAGACAGCTATTATCCATGTGATTTTTGACCAGCCTGTCTGATTTTGCTGCACTGTTTATTAATGAATGTAATGGTGTGCATGGTAATGGTAAACAATAGTAAACAAATCTTGGCTGGGATATCTACCATTAGGTCTGAGTGGCTTTTTAAAAAAAAAAAAAATCTAGCTTCACTTATTTTTTTAAGTAGCTTAAACATAAACTATTCATGTATTATTTAAATACAAGTATTTTTGAAACCCAGGTGTACCCTTTCACTGTTAAGTGCCTCAGGAGATCATGTTCTTTGATTTAACACTCCCTTTCTCACACCAGGAACCTTGTATTCTTCTCAGCAGGAGGAGGGGAAACTAACTGTAGCCTCACATAAGTAGCCCTTGACTGGTGGAAGATGGAAGATTGATTACAGTGAGGCTTAAGATCTCCCACTTCTTGAATGACTGCTTTAACTTTTTTTAGCTCTTACTGGATATTTCCTCTCTGAACTCAAAAATTAAGAGATACATGTGCATTCTGCTGTGGAGCTTTTGTATTGTCAGCTAGTTCTCAGATTGTTTTCAAAATGCCAAGCACAGTGGACTGTGCTTGGAAATACAATGGAAATACAATGTCACTTAGTTTCTACATTTGAAAACCACTTGTCTAAGAAAAGATTTCCTTATGCAGTGACAGGTTTAGAAATGTTCATACACAGAGGCTTAAAAGCCTTCTCCCATCATGTCAGGTGTTTAGATTCTGGATCGTGACTTTTTTTAAAACAAAGTTCAGATGTCTAGCATCTACGTAATTTCTGTATTATCTTCTGACCCAGATCTTTTGGGTCGCTTATATCCCCTTCTTTCTGGTGTGTGACAGAACATCAAAAATATAAAGATATTTCAAAGCTGTTTGAACTTAACAATTAGAGGTCTCAATTGCAATTTCTCATAATAATTCTTAATTAAAAAAAAAAAAGAAAACCAACAAACAAAACCCAAAGTCTACTATACCACATAATCAAGCAGACATTGGTATTAGGCTTTTGTAGATAATATAGAAATCTAAAGTACTATTCTCCCCATTTCTTCACCTTTTTTTTTTAAATTAGAGTTGCAGAGTGAAGGTAGGTCCCATTTTTACGCATAGAATTGAAAAAGTGTGGGCAGAGAGAATTTTTTTAGAATGTTATTAGAATTTTCTTGGAATGCTATTGCATAACATTAAATAAAGGTAAAGCTATAAGCAAATGAGCAAAAATTAGTCTACACTGTGTCACATAGGTCCAACTGAGTAACCCAGAATCACAGAATATGCTGAGTTGGAAGGGACCGAAAAAGATCGTCAAGTCCTACCCTTAGCCCTGACCATCCCCAGGAGTCACACCTGGGAGTATTGTCCAAATGCTTCTTAAACTCTGTCAGGCTTGGTGCTGTGACCACTTCCCTGAGGAACCTGTTCCAGTACCCATCCACCCCTTGGGTGAAGAACCTTTCTCTAATATCCAACCTAAATGTCCCCTGACACAACTTCAGGCCATTCCCTTGGGTCCTGTCCCTGGTCACAGGATCAGTGTCTGCCCCTCCTCTTCCTCTCACAAGGAAGTTGTAGGCTGCAATGGTGTCTCCCTTCAGTCTCCTCTTGTCCAGGCTGAACAGACCAAGTGACCTCAACTGCTCCTCAGCTTCCCCTCAAGGTCCTTCACCATCTTTGTTGCCCTCATTTGGGCACTTTCTAAGAGCTTAATATCTTTCTTATATTGTGATACCCAAAACTGGACATAATATTCAAGGTGAGGCTGCCCCAGTGCAGAGCGGAGCTGGACAATCCCCTCCCTCGACCAGCTGGTGATGCTTTGCCTGATGCACCCCAGGAGTAAGCGCTACGCAATTTGTCTTACTAACAGTTACACTTCATCTACAAATGTGAACACTCTTGATCATTCAGCAGCCCTTAATAAAAGTCCTTGTGTTATTCCAGAGGGAGCTGAGCAATCAATGGAAAAGAAAAATGGCAAAGGACTGGGTTATTTGACTGTTAAAGACAATCAAGTGACTTTTTGCTTTGCGCATTTAGACCCTTGCTGCAGAAGAAGTGTATTGTATGCAGTGGAAAGCCAAAAAGAATTCAGTACCACACAAGATTGTGCTTACTCAGTGTTTGGACACACATAGAAATTAATTTCTTATAATTTTTTCTTTCCTGTTTCAGAGAAAAATCCTAGTTTTCTGTACACTTATCAAGCAAATACACTAACTGTAGTTTTCATCCCCATGTCCAAACCAAAACACGAGTGCAAGCTGATAACTGAGGCTGTCAATCTCTTCTCAAATTCTTAATGTAATTTGTTGAAATGGAGTCAAGTCATAACATCTAAAAGAAATAATGGGATGACTTCCTGTATCAGTATCAGTTAGAAACATATGACTTGATGCTGATGAAAGTTCTCAGTGTTCCTCAGTTGTCTATAAAATGGGGCAAGTAAAAAAAAGGCAATTGAGTTGAATGTAGAATAAATGTAGTACAATTGCTGTATAAAGGTATTAATTTGTCTTTTAGCTTGTCTGTCTGATACTGATTTAAAAAAAAAAACAAAAATATTTTCTTGATGCAATTTACAGAACTTTTAAAAGTTGAAATATTCATGATAATGAAATATCTGTTTACTGGTTTGTTTTTCTGTCTGGTGCTAGTAGAGGCATTGTCATGATAAGTACACAACAATATGAAGGAATATATTTCAGCATCCATATCAGAAACAGATATCAAAAAATAAAATATTATAGAATGTAAGATTGTTTCACAAATTTTCCAGCACCCCCATGTGAAAACAAAGCTGAAGAAATCTCATATTTATATTAGCTTTTAGAAGCAATTTCTTTGCACTGTTTCAGCTTCTTAGAAAACACTACCAAGGGCTGTGACAAAACTAAATTTATAACAATTTAAGAAAAGGAAAAAGAACAAGACCTGATCTAATATAACACTAGTAATTTATTTTTGCATTTGATGACAACTTTCAGGTCAGGTACACAGTGTTTGCAAGAGATGAAGCAAAGCAGATGAGAAAGCACTTCTAAGACATTCCACATTTCGCTGACTCTCCTGATTACTGGGCGGTTTGGTATCCTACAGCTAAAGATCCAAATACTTTAACACATTTTGAGTTGTATTCATTAAGAATGTTTTTACTTCACAGGAGATGAATATGAAAAGAAGTTATTTAAATCCAAGCTATATACTTTTCAAGTGCCTAAGTTTATTTTTCTAGGTTTTTACATATTGATACCATAGGACCTAAACTTCTAAAATTCTGTTCTGGAGGATACTCAGAAATCATTGAGTGTTCAGATAAGAGAGGATTGTTGAATAAATATTATTAAAATACCCACATATTTGAAATCTTGTCCCAATAGATTCAATTTATAATATTAAATAAAGAAATCATAATCCAGAAAACATATAAATAAAAATACAGACATACACAGATATTTATATAATAGTAAGACATTAAGGTTTTTTTCTCAGAAGTTTTTTTCCTTTTCATTCAAAAACTTATATTGTCTTTGACATTAAATAAAACTAAAATTAATACATGAACATTTATATAGAGATAATATCTCAAAGCAACTAGGAATGCAAGATTCTCATCCCAAAATGACCTTAATTATCCTTTTCAAAAAGGTTGAAAATCTTTCCCTCTATGAATAAAATTTATATATATTAGTATCATAAGATTCTGAACATTTCTTATTGATTTTCCTTTTATTTATTGCATCAAAAAGTTATAAGCAACAGTAAAATCCAAATTAGTCTGCTAAGTAAGAGTTTCAACCCATGGCACACTAGTATACTAATGGCAATTTGTTAATACATTTTTTAAAATTTATTTGATGTGTAATTTAGAACTGGCATCTATAGTTGGACTACATATAGTCTCTTATTTCTTAGAGGTGTTCATAATCTTGAACACCTGACCTGAATTAACTTCTGTAGTTTAATTGTCTTTGTGAGCTAAGGAAAACGAGGTATATAGCCATTTTGGTTGTTATCTATAGAAATACAACAATATAAAAATATGAAGATATCACTTCAGAAAATATATAAGGTATATAAAAGCATAAAAATAAAATGTATAAAGAAAAGAAAGAAAGAGAAACAAAGGATAAGAGGGGAGAGGAAAGATAACACCACCTGTGGATCCAGTGACGAGACTTTATTGTTGCAATTTTGATGTCTGTTGGTTGAACTGATGTTTGCAGTTTTGATCCACCTGGGGTGGGGGAAGTCCATGAAACCAAAGTTCAATGGGTTAATATGCATTCAGGTTTCTGTAGGAATATCCACATACCTCCTCTTGGTAGGGGAGTTTAACACTGCCTGTTGTAACACTGTGAGTCTCCTGCAGCACTGTGGATCATGAGCAGCCCTCTGCCGGAAGGCCCCAGAAATGAGTCTGAGGCCACTTCAGGAGCTTGATGGTTTACTACACCTTCTAAGACATGACAACTGCCTCTCACATCAGCCAGTTATGCCCCATCAGAAGGACCTTCAGGCCTACGTATGAATGTCCCAATACATCCCCTGCAGGCAGGAGGTGTCTGGGGGGACTGTTTTACAGCTGAGTCAGTTGTGTAAGGGAGGACATTGGCATGATAAAAAGCACTACTCTGCCTCCTCAGGGTCTGCTTCTTATCAACCTTCTCCCTTATCTGTCTCAAAACCCAGCTTGTAGCCTCTAGTGGTGGGTGTGCACCCCTTCAGTCTCACGTGGATCAGAGATTTCACCACCGCACACACTCCTCCCTTTCAGCTGTGATTGGGAGGAAGGTGCAAACTTGGCCAAAGCAAAGTACCTGTTGCTTTTGCAAATGGCATTAACCATTAACATTTCAGCCTCTTGAATTGGTCACAAGTGGTATTCCATGGGGGTCAGTATTGGAGCTGATCCTGTTTCATATATTTATCAGTAATCTGAATGAGGGAATTGAGTGCATTCTCAATCGAACATACTTTGCAAATGACACCAAGCTGGGCTGGAGTGGCTGGAGGGTAGGAAGGTTCTGCAGAAGAATCTGGACAGCCTGGATTGATGGGCTGAAGCCAATTTTATGAAGTTTAACAAGGCAAAGTGCTGGGAAAAGGACCTGGGGTTGCTGGTTGACAGCCACCTGAACATGAGCCAGGTGGCCAAGAAGGCCAATGGCATCCTGGCGTATATCAGAAACAGTGTGGCCAGCAAAACCAGGGCAGTGATCATCCCCCCTGTACTAACCACTTGTGAGGCTGCACTAGACACAGTTGTCTAGTTCTGGACCCCTCACTGCAAGAAAAACCTTGAGGTGCCGGAGCATGTCCAGAGAAGGCAATGAAGCTGGTGACGAGTCTAGAGAACAAGCCTTACGAAGGCATTGGAGTCGTTTAATCTGGAGAAAAGAAGGGTCAGCAAAGAGCTTATTGCTCTCTTCAACTACTTGGAAAGAAAATGTATTGAGGTGGATGTCAGTCTCTTCTCCTAAGTAACAAGTGATAGGACAAGAGGAAAAGGTCTCAACTTTTGCCAGGGGAGGTTTAGATTGGAATTAGGAAAAATTTCTTCAGTGAAATGGTGGTCAAGCATTGGAACAGGCTATCCAGGGAAGTGGCTGAGTCCCTGTACCTGGAGGCATTTAAAAGACATGTAGACGTGTCAGTTAAAGACATGGTTTAGAGGTCCACTTCAAGGTGCTGGGTTAATGGTTGGACTCAGTGACCTTGAGGGTCACTAAACTATCTGTGATTCTGTCCGTTTCATCCTCTACATTTGTCTCCCTGTATTCTATGAAATCAAGAAACTGAATTATGCTTTTAAGGGTTATACCTCTACTGAGCTGCATGCTTGACTAAAAATGTCTGATTTTATGAATGTCTGTTCTATTAATTACTCCTTTTTTCATGCAGAAGAATAGATGTTCCTAATTATGAAATAAAGGTATCTAAATACTGATTAATTTAAATGATATTCTCACCCAAACTGCTATTTGAAATGATCATTTTTCATTTGTTCCATGAGACAATAATTGTGTTAAACATTCTGTGAGATGTCATCTTTTATACTTCTATGGATGTTGAACAGCTGTTTCAATAAAAGCTGAAATCTTGTTTTGGTTGATTAAGGCAGCATGATATTAACAGTTCAGAGAGTAAGAAATGAATAGTCCTGGCAATCTGCTGTAGTCACTGAATTTCTTATGACAGGTTTGTATGTGATTTCTCATTTTAATAACACTAATAGTGGCCACTTATCTTCAGACTCATGACCACGAGGACCCCATTTACATCAGTAAGTAGGAAAATACAATTTTATCATATTAATAGACCCAACAGATGAAAATAAGAAAATGAAAATCACTGTGTGTCCTTCAGAGGCATTTACTTTAGCACAGCTCTACTTTGGTCCTATGAGGTGAACTCAGAAATTGGAGTGCATTACATGAGCCCCTGCAATGGATACAGTGGTTTAGTTCTTGACCAAAAGGATTTCAATAATTGCCTGGCTGAAACTACTGTACCACATGAATCACAAGAGACAATCAGGAGATACACTTCAAAACTATTCTGATCCAAAAGTAAGATACTAAAGAAGAATGATTTAATAATATTAAAACAGCTCATGTACACCTTTTCTACACAGTTTTCTGATAGCATCAAAAACTACAGAGTGATGGACTAAATACACTTGCACAACACTCACCCTCTTCTATCTCTTGTTCCAGTGCTTACCTTCCAATTGTTTGTGCTTTCTAATAAAGTAGATAACTTCACTAAATACAAGCTCTTTAGACACAGATTTGTAACAATGTACTGCTTGGAATATATAAAACAAAACATTTTCTCTCTTGTTTTCTCTCTTGACTTCTGAGAAATTGTTCTTTGTTTATGTTCTCTGCATACATAGGTGTATTGCAAGACTGGTAAGGTTTTTGTAGCGGAGGGGCTGCTGGGTTGGACACAGTCAATTCCAGTTGGCCCCAGTGGACCCATTGAAGGGCACATCTGAGCCTGTCCCTGATGCTGCTGTTACATCTGTGAAAACATTCAAAAAAGGATAAAAAATATACTGTGAGAAAGTGGAGTGAGAAAAGTGTGAAAGAGATAGGCATCAAGGTGAGAGAAGGAGGGTAAAGATGTGCTCCATGCACCAGGGCAGGGATTCACCTGCAGCTCCAGGAGAAGAATGTGCTGACCTTATGGAAGATCCATGCTGGGTCAGTCTGTCCCTGAAGGACTGCGCCCCATGGGAAGGACGCATGATGCAGCAGTCTGTGAGGAACTGAAGCCTGGGGTAGGACCCATACTGGAGTATTTGGTGGAGGGGTATATCCTGTAGGTCCCCATGCTGGAGCAGAGGAAGAGTGTGAGGAGGAAGGAATGGCAGAGACAGCATGTGATGAACTGGCCATAACATCATTCCCCATCCCTCTGTGCCACCTGTGGGGTGGAAGCAGAAGAGTCAGGGAATAAGAGAGGTGTGGGAAGTCTGGGAATAAGAGAGGTGTGGGGAAGGTGGTTTTAGTAGTTTTTATTTCTCATCTATTAATTTTATCTATTGGAGAAGTAATGGAGAAAAAGTCTTAATTAGAATTTCTTCTCATTGATTAGACTGTAACAGATGAATATGAAAGGTATAGTTTGGAGTCTTCATGTATTCAATTCAGCTACCACTTAGCACATGATTACACTCACTCTGGATAGCCTGATAAACACTTTCAGTCACACAGGATCAGGGACTCAGACACAATATTCACTGCATGACTGGATTTTTCACAGAACATTTTTTTATGCCTTCCTTGCCAGCACTTTGAAGGACTTCTTATAAAGAATTTGTCAAGGTGTCTATTTTAAAGAGAATTTGTTATAAGCAGGACCAGAGGTGATTAGAAATGGAAATGAAACATTTATTGATTTCACATCAAGATAAGTTATTTGTATGTTTAAAAGTAGTGAAGAAAAAGGGTTCTAATTTAAACAAATATCCTATAATAACCTCTATCATATTAAAACATTTGTTCAATGCTGGAGAATAAAGTAGACTCTGAAGGAGGTTATATGTTGTACGTTTTTCCTCAGAAATTTATCACCACTGAATTGGAAAACTTCAAAAACATATTTCAGAATGGTTTATAGTATAATAAACTAAATTTTAGTCAAAGTCTCTTCTTTGCTTTGACACATCAAAGAACATATTGGGTAGAAAAATGTGAAAAGTCTGAAAATACAGCTGTAGATGAGGCAGTTATAGTTGCTTCTATTAAACTATAAAGTACTAAATATTGCTTTTAAGTGAACATTGAATTTACAGCTTATATGATGACTTGCCCATTGTTGCAGAGGCATGTTTCTTCTAGATTTGAAATAATCTGACTATAGTCTTTTTAAGAACTGCCATAACTTCTATTCATGTAGAGTTAATAGGTCAGTGTTCAGTGACAGTACACAGTGACAGTGTTAGGAGAAAGTGTGAGTCAGGATTCTTTCAGATGTTTTTGAGGTAAAGGAACATAAAGCTGGAGGAAAATATTCATTCCAGGACCTCTTCCATATTTTGTGAGGTAGGTTTTTTCCTAATCATCTCAGACGAGCTTTATCAGGCAATTCACACTATGAGGCAGATTGTGAGCTCCTAGGTATAAAACTGTCCTACAACTCTTCAAAGGAGCTTTGAGTAATAAGAATTACTCTAAACTTGGCTTTGAGGAGGTCCTTGATGATATATGGATGACTGACATTTATTTAATGCTGTACTTTTCAAATGTCATGGGTGAGTTTAACTCCCACATGCGCTCATCTAGGTCAGTTCACTCTCAGTTAAACAAATTTCAAAGTAGCTTCTATGTCACTGACTTTTCAACTGAATCACTGAAGTAAAAGAACAAATAAAAGAAGCAAACTTGGTATAGCAGGAGCAAATAGCTGTTTCTAGGCTTTTCCTTCAGCAGCTTTGCCATTCTCCCTTAACACATTCACTTCCATACTTTGGCATACTCCAAATCTTTTCTTAACTTCTTTGCCAAAATCTAAATATTCCCTCACTTTCTTTATGGATTATCCCTTGAAAGTGTAGTGTGCTCTTCATTTGTTTATTATTTTAATTAATATTCTTTGTCCACAGTCGTAGTCTAAGACTTGCGAGGATTAGCAGTAGGCTGCACTTTGCCCTTTGAAGCCCTTAGAAAATAACTAATATTCTGGCCTTATTCGGATAAACAATATTCTAAAGTTGATAGGTTTCAAGTTCACAAGTTGGATCAGGCATCTGTAGTGGGTTTCTGTTGCCGGGTTTTGGTAGCAGGGGAGCTACAGGGGTGGCTTCTGTTAGAAGCTTCTAGAAATTTCCTGTCTGGTGGAGCCAATGGTAGCTGGCTCCAGGATGTGCTTCCTGCCGCTGGCCAAGGCTGAGCCAATCAGGAGTGATAGCAATGCCTCTGGGACAACACATTTAAGAACAGAAGGTTGTTGTGCAGGTGAAAAATTCCAGCCAGGGAAGAGAGGAGTGAGAACATGGGAACAACAATGTAGACACCAAGGTCAGTGCAGAAGGAGGGGCAGGAGGTGCTCCAGGCACTGGAGCTGAGGCCCCTGCAGCCCGTGGTACAGACCATGGCGGAGCAGCTGTGCCCCTGCAGCCCATGGAGGATCATCGGGGTGCAGAGACCCACCTGCAGCCCATGGAGGAGCCCATGCTGGAGCAGGTGGATGCATGAGGCTGTGACCCCATGGGTGGCCCAAGATGGAGTAGGGTCCTGCCAGGGACCTGCAGCCTGTGGAGAGGGAAGTCCACGCAGGAGCAGGCTTTTCCCGGGTAAGACTTGTGGCCCCTGTGGGGGACCCACACCAGTACAGCTCACTCATGAAGGACTGACCCCATGGAGGAGTGACCCATGTGACAGCAATTTCATGAAGAACTGTTGCCAGTGGGATGGACTCACCCTGGAGAAGTGAGTGAAGGACTGTCTCCCGTGGGAGGGACCCCACGGGGGCAGGGGAAGGACTCCTCTCCTGAGTAGTGGCAAAATGAAGTTTCCTATTGCATGTGCAGGTAGGCTACTGAATGAAAAATATAGAAGAAATTCCAATTGACTAAAAGCATTCCACAGGTAAGTCAAAATAAAAATTAGAAAGAGCTAAACAAATCAGTTTTAAAATAACCAATGAACCAATATATGTAGCAAAAGAATGATATGATTTTGAGAGACACAAGCCTTCTGGAATTATGAATTCAAAATAATATACTCTGAAAGAATCACAGTCATCATCAAATGGAAACAGTAAAAAGGCTATGCAGAGACTCAGATATGAATCCCTGATATTCAACAGATTGGGATATGAAGTACTAATCTCATTAATCACAGGATTCTCTAAAGGGTGCTGGGAAAGGCTCAACGACATGGAACACTGGAAGACCAAACTAATGGCTATGTTAGATTAAATACCTAGTGTCTCTGTTCATGGAATATTTAAAAAACAGTATAACTGACTTTTGCTTTTCATATCCATATTGAAACACATATATAAATCTCTTAGAAGCTCACTTAGCAAAATTTCATGTAGCTTGCAATAATATTGCAATGTGGTCCTCATAAAGTTCTACAGGACACATTTATGAATCTGAAAGAACTTGTGTTATGAATAGAAACACAGACAGATTTAATATAGTCAGTTTAACATATCTCTATTTGTTATATAGACCAGAACTGTTATACACTAACAAATTTTTTATATGGTTATGAAAAATCAGCCGTATGCTATAATGAGAAAAGCATCAACTTTGCCCTAAAGGTTTTTTGGTATTTCAATGTGCTACCAAGAAAGATTTTAAAAATTATTATTTAATATTTGTAAATGATTACTCCAATTTTGTCTCCCATTCTCTTGTAAGAAATTTAATGTATTACAGAAAAAACAACTTCCACATCCTAAAACCTAATGAGGCTGAAATTTTATGTCTTTATCTTGTAGTGAAATAAATGGAACAATTACATTCTATGAGAATAGAAGTACTCAGAAGACTTGTATGGATGCTATCCAGGTAAATAGTGTCTCTTTTATTATTGCTTTTACTTAAAATACAAAGGTGAAATACCTCTTCAAGTAAGTGGTAATGTTGCATTCCAAATACAGACTCTATTTCACTGTTTATATACACTGTTACCTTCACTGGGAAACATTTAATCTTTAAAAAAATACCTATACTAGGCTACAACAGTGCTATCTTCTTAGATCTCCTACTCCAACTTAAATTTCTGAGAATTCAAGAAGTTGTATTTGTACCTAGGAAGCCTTTATCAAATTCTTTGTGTAAGCATATTCATAGTAACAAGAAGTTTATGTGTCCTTTAATGACACCTATTTATGGTGTCATTTTACCTAAAATACACTTGATTATATTAAATTGGACATGGGCTAGAATTTTACAATATTAACAGGAGATTTGATTTACTTAAAGTTTGTGGGAATAAGCTGAGTCACTCTGCCCATAAAGTTCACTGCCCATAAAGTTTGATACTACTAGTATGTCTTAATGATGCTATCTTGAAAAGAATGGGCAGGCTGGAGGAGATGGCTTTTGGAGTGATCATATCCTGTATTAATAAATCTACATAAATGATAATTTTAAGGATCTTTAAAAAACAGAAGGGATTATGTTCTGTGCCAGAGGGTGATGGATGGAGGAAACCATCCAGCTGATACATTGTACTATCTATTTATTTGAATATTTGAGCAACTTAACAATCAAATAAGAAATAAGAGACACATGACTAATTATAAAGTGTTGCTGAATTTTTTTTACTAGAATTATTCTTGGTTTGCTAGAACAAAGGGGTTCATATCTCCTCAGCATAATGTTATAATGGGTTAAATGATTAAAGTAAACATAATTTCTATAATTTTACATGTCATTTGCTGTTTAATAGTAGACTGAAGTTTGGTGGTGTTTTTGTTGTTGTTGTTTCTTGTTTTGCTTTGGTTTGTTTTTGCTTTTTTGTCTTTTAGTGGAGATTAAAATTCTCTGTACAAATACTCCAGAAGTTTTTCTACAGTCTGTGTGTGCTTACCTACAGTATCTATAGTTGCTCAGACATGCTATTTATAGTTGAACACAGCTTTGCAGGTTTTTTTAACACCTATATAAACAAAGCATATTTAACCCAGGTAAATTACGGATTACAATAGGACTATCCTGATGCTTCAATAACCTTTCTGCTTTTCAGGTGCTGTCGCTTGACTAATTTGTTATGTATTAGAATGGTAGAATGGATGAAACCTAAGGGAAATGTCTTGACATTTAGATACTTTGACAATTTCTGTCAGTGTTAATAGGGCTATAAAGCAGTCATCCCTGATGCCATTTAACAATGAGGTAATGCTTATTAATTACAAATGTTGTTTAATCTGTTTTGGTTAATAAAGGTTATGTGTTCTTTTATTATTTACTGTTATTAATTCTAAATCTACAGAGGAGAAAAACCTTTCAGAAATAAAATGAAATTTAAACAAATTTTAGTCCTCAAAGATTGTGGATCTTGGGAAATACCATTCAAAGAATGAAAAGAAAAAAGCATTCTGCATTAAACATTCTGCAGCTGTTATTCAGAAATCTATAAAACTCTATTTTCAAATCATATTAGGATGAAAATTTTCAGTTCAAAGTATAAAAAAGTAACACATGATTAATTAAATATATCTTAGAAAGAGAATCTGTGCTGGGCAAGCATATTAGTCCTTTTCCAGCATGAATTTTTGTAAAAAATTTGAAGATAGAGTGAAAGCATTTTGGGTTGCAAAAATTATATAATTTGATAGTGAACATCTAAAATGCTGAAAGATATTAAGATTGTGTAACACAAAGCTTAAAAATTGAAAAGAAGGAATTCCTAATAAAGCAAATCATAGAACTCTTTTTTTCTTTACAGATGATACTTATAATAATAAATATAATGTATAACATTAATATACTAAAATAAAATACATTAAAAACATATCTATAGCAAATTGGAATGTAATCTGATTAAATTAAAAGTGGTTCTAACATACAGTAATATGCATTTAGACTTATATATAGTATATGCCATGCATGTATTATATGAATCAATGATTAGTTTTCCTTTTCCACCAATATCTTTCTCTTAGTATTCAAGATTTGAAATATACAGAGAAAGATTTAGGATAACCAAGACTAAATGGAAACATTCTAACAATGTTGTTTTAACTTACAATTCTGTGAATGAAGAATGCTTACACTAGTAATTTCTAACAGTGACTCAGAAATTAAATATATCTCCTTATATTGATACAACAAAGTTCTTCCAAAATGGTTTAAAGCAGCAGTAAGTGACATACAATTCAAAAACTTGTCATGACTTAACTCAACTGAGTACTTTTATCCTTATACAGAGCTAGATAATGTTTCATTAGGGAATATATTATTCTCTCAATTTTCAGGAGCTCTCTTGTATAAAAGAAGCAAACTACTAGAAAATCCTTTTTATTTGTCTCTGTGCTCATACTACTTGAGGAAACATAATGAAAATGTGGGCATAAGTCATGTCTGAACACTGAGCTTCTGCTTATTTATATGTAACTGATGAGTTTCCTGACATTACTGCTAAATTCTGGAGCCTATGCAAGGGTCTGTTGGTGACACTAACCAAATGTAAAAGTTACACATTTACATTCTATCAAAGGCTAATACCACTGTGAAAAGCAAGTGTCTTATTAGGTTTTCCCAGGGGTCTTTCTGTGGTGATTTCTGATAGTGTATCCAAATAGTGCTGTTTAATAACTCACTACTGGAGAAAAAAAAATCTTTTCAGTGGAATTGTAAAGTTATAAAGCATTGCTCATTTCATTAGCAGAATATTGACACTGAAGCTGTACAGAAAATTTAATAGCAACTTTAGTTGATGTTATACATTGTGTTCTTAGATTATATTTACAAAATAACCCTAATTTCTTTTATCTTAGTGTTAACCTCTTCTAACTCTGTTAGCTAGATTTATAGTAGCTTCATTTAAAACCAATTTTTGTTTTTTTATATTAATACTACATGATACCATCTAATCTCTGTTTAATTCTAGTTAACTTTCCAAAACTAGACATTGAGAGGATAGCATCTGACATTAAATTGGATTCATAAATGAACACAGAAGGTGTTTGGTAGCTCATGGTGTTCAGATAGCACTTCAGAGCTTCAGGAAATCAAGATTTAGAGCAGAGAAATGCCACGCTTTTGCTTCAGATTGAACATCCTACAGTTTGACCTTGAAGGAAAATTATAGGTACTTGACTGGACTAAAGGCAAAGAAAGTCTGTATCTAAAGAGATCTCTTTGAATGTATTTATTTCAGGATTTCACTAATGTAAACTGATTATAGCTTTTTATTTGGGGAGGTTATGTAGAGGACTGCAACTTTTCATGTAACTTACCTTGGACTTCAATTCATTTAAATTACATTAGATTTCAAATACTTTTTATTAAAAAAACATTAAGCCAAAACAACAAATTTGTTCCACCTAAGCTTTGCATGTCTTTACAAAGGGTACAGGCTAAGGGAAGGTTCCAGATATTTACTAGTATTTTTGTCCACTCACTGGATTTAAACTGACTGTAATGTAAGTGACAATTTGTAAGTGAGAAATTAGGAATGGAAGCTAGCTCTTCCTGAGATGGTCTAACAAGATCTGGAATTGTGCATTCAAATTCTACAGAAGTATTTGACAAATAGTCTAGTCCTCTATTATAAGAATGACACTTGATGTCTATAATTCCTGGTCCTTTTTAAAAACTCAAAAGCATCAATTGGTTAGTGAAAGGCAAGAGGACTCAGATTCTGCTCTTACCCTGCATAGTTTGTCTGTTTAAGTTAGTGATCTAATTGCATGTTATAAGCTATTTAAGGAAATCTTCTCTCAAAGGTGCTTTCCCATGACCTGCTTCATTTGCAGAATCACAGAACATGCTGAGTTGGAAGGGATCCACAAGGATCATTGAGTTCAGCCCTTAGCCCTACACAGGACCATACCAAAGCGTCATGTCATGTGCCAGAGAGTATCATACAAATGCTTCTTGAACTCTGTCAGGCTTGGTGCCATAATCGCTTCCCTAAGGAGCCGGTTCCAGTGCCCAACCTTTTTCTAATATCTAACCTAAATGTCCCCTGACACAACTTCAGACCATTCCCTCAGGTCCTGTCACTGGTCACCACAGAGAAGAGATCAGTGCCTACTCCTCGTCTTCTTTCACAATGAAGTTGTAGTCTGTGACAAGGTCTGACAGAACTAGCTAAAAAGATATTTTTGTTCATGAAATGTGGGAAAAAACAGTCACTTTTTTCTGAATGTAAAAAGGCAAAAACAAATACTTGTGTCCTCTTGATTTGTCCATTATTCACTAGAATCTCTCTCTGGAGATACCTTGTTTCTAGTATGTTTTCATTCAAGTTACCAATACATACATGGTTTAGATGCAGAAGTAATTGTTAAATAACCATTCATAACTATTGTAGGAAATTTGAAGGAATAGAACAAAGGTATCTACGCTTGGGACTGAAGTCAATGCAAAGGTTGTGCTCAAACCCATACCATATTAATATAAACTTCAGCATCTTACTGAGATTTCTAGCTTCTATATTGATGGGAGGTCTGTTGAGGTTCAGGGGCTCAGGTTTAGTAACTCTGCCAAGCACTGCCTGAATTCTTGTGTATAATGTGATCTTTATGCAGTTTTGTGGCACAACCCCCTAACTCTCTTTCAGTCAGATTCGGATAAAGAGAAACATTTGCCTTTTGCTTGTAATATCTGACTGGCCAAGGGTTAGGAATCTACTCTGCATCTAGTACTCTAGACAGGATTCATCTTGAGAAATATGTAATTGATTTGTTGTGAACTTGTCACTAAACACACTTATCTCGCTAGGTCTTGTAAGGCGACTGTGTGTCTCGTCTCAGGAGGCAAGACATAAAATGTCTATTCTGTGCTAAAAAGAATCCTTTACTCCTCACAATTGTATCTTACTTGATTTTGTCGTAATAGACATATTGAGATTGGGGTGATATCCTTTTCCTACCTGATAACTTAGATTCTGTAATTCTTCTGTTTCTACAATTCTGCACTAGCAAGCTTGTTTTGGGCTTTTTGTTTATTTACTTCTTTCCATGTGAAGGTAATAGAACCATTCTCAATCAGTGATACCTCTTGGGTGTTATGGTCTAATTGCTTTCTTAAAACAATAAATTAAATTACATATTTCAGGTCATGCCTGAAAAACTGTGTCCCCTTTTATTTTTTGGGGAAACACACTCTAAATTTTTTAGCTGGCAATTATCCTATCTCTTCCATGTGTTTATTATTTGCTGTATTTTCTAGCTTAGAATCATCTGTAGCTATTAATTGGCACCTTATTGCATCTTCCAGCTATTAATAGTTGTACACTGCTTGTTCAGATTTTACATACTGCTGCTCGTCGTTCTCCTTCATTTACTGTTTCTCAAATAGCTTTAATCTCTGAAGCAGTTTTAATGTATAAGGTAATTACAATTAATTTTCAAGGAATATTTCCTATGATGTATGTACTATTCTTTTTAAAAGGTATATTTTATCATCTGCCTTCCCTAATTTCCGCTTTTATCTGAACCTAGATCAAGCATGTTTTGGAAGATTTGCTGCTTATTAATCTGTATTGTGCATCAATCATGCAAATATGTTCATCCTTTACAGGTTGGCTTTTCTTTTTATGTATAACTCATCATTTTAGTAGGAACTGAAAGTCTTAAGAGGATGTTGTGGGTTTAACAGCGTCCCTGGGCTCAAATAGTCAGGTGGATTTCTGGAGCAAAGCCAATCAAAAGTTTTAGTAACGCCTCTGCTAATGACATATTTAAGAAAATGGAAAACAAGGTGGATTGTGCAGAAGAAATTAAGCAGCCATGTAGAAGCGAGGCAGCAAGCCCCCTGAAGTGGGGGGCCGGGCCCCCTCTCTCCTGGCTCTGGTCTGGGGGTAGGTGTAGCACTGAAGCCCCCCCCAGACAGGATGTGTAACAGAGTGCAGAAAAAACTCCAGAGAGAAACTGCCCACCTGAAACTTGCTGCAGAAGGAATTCCAGCTCAGTGGAGAGCAGAGGAGGACTTGAGATAAGAGACTACTCCAAGGTCAGTGTAGCAGGAGAGAGCAGAGAGGTGCAGGGGAAGCTCCTCCACGCTCTCCCTCCAGCAGGGGAAAGACTGAAAGTTGAAAACCCCTGCCACCTGTAGAAGATTACTGATGAACAAGAGATCCTGGGTTCGACTCCCAGTGGTGCTTCTGTAGTGCAGAGACCACTCCTGCAGCTCATGAAGGAGCCTGAGCTGGAGCAGATAAGTGTATAAGGAGGTTGTGGCCGCTTGTGAGAAGCCTGAGATGAAGAGTCTGAGATGAAGCCGGAGATGAAGAGTCCTGCTGGAGACATGTGGCCCATGGAAAGAGAAACTTAGAGCAAATTGTTCTAGGTAGGACTTTGTAGTCCCAGTGAAGGATACACGTTGGTGTGGCTTATTTGTGACCCTAAAGGACAGCAGAGTATGGAAGAATTGTTGTCCTGGGTGGACCCACAAGGAGAGGTCTATTTAAGACTGTCTTCTGTGGGAAGTGACCTCCACGCAGCAGAGGAAGGACTCAAAGCCACTTCCCTGTAGCCATGGCTGAAGACTATGGTAAAGAAGTGTCCCCCTGCAATCCATAGAGGGGTTCCCACAGGAACAGGGGCATGGACTCAAAGCCATAACTGGTGCAGACCATGGTGTAGCAAGTGTCCCCTTGCAGTCCATGGAGAACCTCATGGAGCCTGGGTGTGCCCCCCTGGCCTCTGGTCCTGGTCAGAATGGAGGAGGGATAGGCCCAATCCCGAGGTCATCACGCAGCAGAGCCAGCTGAGAGAGAGAGAGAGAAAGAAATCTCCAATTACAACACATCTAAACCATCATCTTATAGATAATAGAAGAGAAACTTTACAGTGCTGCAAAATTATCTTGAAAAGAAGACACTTTCTCCTCCTGGACTGATATAGGGGGGAGAGATGCTTTTGTAAATACCTAACGTTTTCTTCATAAGATAAGCAAGCTTAACTAGAATTGTTGTGTATATATTATTCCTTAGTCTTTATCTTGCTAATAATAAATCTTAATATTATTTGCCCACATCAAGCCTCTCTTTTGTCTGTATAAAACCTCTCAACTTGTAGCAACTGTGTGTGTGTGTAGTTTGAAAAAAGTTGGTCCCAGGTAAAGCCACGACAGAGGATAATGAGTCTTGGGCTTGTGATCTCCTTGTCAGATTCTAGACTCAAAAAAAGCAATAGAAGAATTCTGACATGATAACTGATGAGTTCTGAGTTTTCTCATAGGGAAAAAACCCAAACCAAAACAGAACAACATTCTTTACATTCTTAGTGTTCAGCAACAAGCAAGCACCATTGCATTAGTGAAGATTTTGAACGGGATTGGTCCCAAAATTCATCCCTGGGTGATTCTGCTAGTTACAGACCCTGAACTAGACTTTATGCTACACTCTGGGCCTAGTCATTCAAACAGCCTTCAGTCCACCTTAGTGTCTGCTCATCCAGCCCCTATTTCATCAGCTTTTCCATGAAGATTTTATGAATGACTGTGTCAAAATATTCAAATAAGTCATTAGACAATATCCACCATTCTCCCCTCCTCTACTAGGCCAGCCATTTCATCGTAGAAGTTTATCGCGTTTTTTTAAGCATGACTTCCCCTTGATGAATCCGTGCTGAATGCTCCCAATCACCTTTCTGTCCTTCCTGAGCCTGGTAACAGTTTCCAGGTTGCATGTTTCATCACCTTTATGAAGATAAAGTGAGGCTAGCTGGCCTGTAGATTCCAGGTTCCTCTTTCTTACCCCCATTGAAGATAGGAGTGCTTTCCTCCTCCATTGGACACCTCTTCCAATCACCATGATCATTCAAACATTACTGAAAGTGGTCTTGAAATTACATCAGTACTCGGGTGTATACCATGAGAACCCATGTATGTCCTGTTTGCTTAAGTATTCTCTGACCCGATCCTTTTCCACCCAGAGTAAGCACAGATATGATAAATTAAAGATGTGGAAACTGTTCCACACAAATGAGCACTTTATTTGAAAAGATATTGATGAGGATGATTCTATGCTTCTGCCACTCTGTCATTCTATGATTTATGCTTGTGCTGCTTTGTCTTTATGTATTCATTTTACCATACCTTTTATCAAATAAGAAGCATGTGTATTGTTAAAACTATATGTGGAACATGCACTTTTGCATGCCTATGACTTCCATTCTGTTCTTAACACACATTCTAATAATTCCTAAGTTTATGTGTTACATTTTAAAATATTTTTGCATATTTCAGAATTTTCTCTAAAGATCTTTTTTTTCCTGAGGGTGACGATAGTTTTTAGTCTTGCTTGAAAAGAATTGTAAAGAACTTATCTTACTCTTATGTCCCTAAAAAATAGAGAGGAAGGCACCCTAACATACTGGTTCAGATTTTAAAATATTAGGTAGCTACAACCATCTTGTGTGACTGAAGATCAAATCTGATACAGAAATATCTGTAAATAATCTGTAAGTAATTTAGTCTCACCTGTAAGTAATTTGAACTACTAACAATCTTTAAGGTCTGAAGAAAATAGTCTTTGTGTTTATTACAGGAGATGCAAGATAAGGAGTGAACCAAACTGTCCTGAGGAATGTCAGCAAATCTAGGCATGATCTAACCTATTTAGGTAGGATTTTGTTATTAAAAAAATATTTAAAAATGAGCTTTATCCTTCAAAAAAAAATATACCTTTTGACCAGAGTCTTTACCAGAGTAAATTTACTCACTGGAGCTGTTTATGTTGTCAACATTCACTTTTTTTT